>JANHFT010005104.1:38910-51930 GCA_032467955.1 Pseudoxenodon macrops
TGCTCAAAAAGTTAACAACCAGTTCTCCCAAAATGGTGCAAAGTAGCTTCCACCACTGTATATATATATATATGCATTTGCTCAGATTCCACTGAAAATATTTTCACACTGTGAAAATATTCCAGGGAGAATATACTGTATATTCCAATATTTATTTGAATAAATATTTGTTCCTGCTTAGCTTTAAAAACTGACCTTCTCAGTTCAAGTAATGTTGAACTGACTATGAAATATGTTGGTCATAGCAGTTTGAATGTCTTCTTGCAGCCATTACCATTCATTCGTGTCTATGCTCTTTTCAGCCTTGGAAACAACCCTCCCACATAAAACTATGTATAGAATAAAATACAGTCCAAATAAGGTAAAACCAACAATCAGCCAAGCAGGAACCCTCTCAAAAATGGTAGGTTAAAAGTTCAAAATGAATACTTTCATAGCGACTTCTTCACCGAATACCCAAAGGCAGGGGTGGGTTCTAAATTTACCTTGCCAGCGGTTCACTGCCTCCCGTGACGCGTGGGCACACCTTGTGCACGCGCGCACCCCACACGCACATGCATGCACAGTAAAAAAAAGCCCTGATTTTTTTTAAAAAGGCCAAAAGCAAGATGTCGACGCATGCACAGTGCTGGAAACTCAGTTTCTGTGCATGTGCGGAAGAGAAAAAAATCCGGAATTTATTTTTTTTAATCCCCCCAAAAAAGATGCGGTGCCCACGGAGCAACAGAACCGGCTCCGTGACATCACCAGCGGCCTACTTCCTACTCGGTAGAACCAGTCCGAACCGGTAGGAACCCACCTCTGATTGTATAACATAAAAAGGGTAGTAGGCAGTGGTATGTTTAAACATATGAAATTACAAAATGTATAAAACAACTGGCCATGAATGGAAAAGTTATAACGAAAAGTTGTAATGGAAAGCTGTAAAAGTGATAATGTGATTTTAAAACAACAAGGCTCAATAAAAATTATTTAAAAAGAAAAAAAAGGAAGAACAGAAAAATGACCAGACTTGCCAATATCTCCCATGACCCTGGCTAATTGTGCCAGAAGAGTCAAAAACCCACCCACCTAAAGAAATAAAAGACGGTTAGGTACGATGGGTACTTTCAGCAGACAGAGGATAAAACCCAGGAGCTGCGGAATAACACCAACTGCCTGTTCCTCAACTCCAGAGGAAATGCTACAGAAAAAAACCTTAAAACTGAGTAAGTAGTAAAATGGTTCAGTTGTCCAAACCTCAAAGCCTCCCAGGGGCAGAAAGAATTATGTGCCGGGCTCTGGTTACTGCTGATTTAGTGGATGGAAGTAGTATGAGCAATGGTGGGATTCAATTTTTTTTACTACTACTTCTGTGGGCGTGGCTTGATGGGCATGGTGTGGCTTGGTGGAAGGATACTGTAAAATCTCCATTCCCACCCCACTCCTGGGGGAAGGTTACTGCAGAATCCCCATTTCCTCCCGATCAGCTGGAACTTGAGAGGCAGAGCAAAGATGGAGGTGGGGCCAGTCAGAGGTGGTATTTACGGGTTCTCTGAACTACTTATAATTTCCGCTACCGGTTCTCCAGAACTGGTCAGAACCTGCTGTAACCCATCTCTGAGTATGAGGGTCAGATTTGAAGAATTAGGATTGAACCAAAAGAATAATCTAAACCTGAACCGAAGATCTCGGCTTTGCTGGGACTTGAAAAAGGTTGTGTTTCTGACTATCTTTTACTACTTGTCAACAATTCCCTTTATGGCTGTATGTGGTAGGCAGAAAAGATTGCTTTCTTCCAACAGCTGAAGGTGGCAATAGGGCAGAGGGATTCTTTTCTCTTGCTGCATTGTCATTTCTAATTCAGTGAGTTTTGCTGGCTTTTCAACAGAGATGAATTCGGGATTAGAGTGCACATTAAATATATAGCAAGTTTCAAATATCAGAGAGTGTAGCTTTTTATTTTAAGCAAGCGAGCCTGTGACAGAAGCCAAAAATTCATATTAATAGAATATTCACCCTGTTAATAGTGGACGTGACAACTGTTTGAGGTTTAAGAAAAATATAATTTGGTCAAGACTGGATGAATACAACAAGCAAGCAGGCAAATCAATGACGCTCTGTGTGTGGCCATGGAAAGAAGGTGGGTCTGCTTCCAAATCAGATTATTTGCTCATCACTGTCACGGGTGATCTATTCATCGAAAGGGCAGGCAGTGGAGAGCACAGCTTTTAAATGCGGCAGCTTTCTCTCCCCCCCCACCTCTGGGTCATCTGTTCAAAGCTGGATCAGGTCAACCCATGATGGTGTCTGCTGGCTGCACAATGGCCTTTGTAGAGAACCTGGGTGGTCTCAGCCGCCTGTCTAGGAAAGCCAGGTCACCATCCACGCCTCTCCCCCATTTTGGCCACAGAGGCTGAGGTGGTCTGGAGATCATGTCCGCTGTGAGGGGATGCCTGTCTGGGACACAAGAAGCTTAGAGAGAAAAAGGGGAGCAGGTGGTGGAGAAGGGAAAGCTCCTTGTGCTCCTGCCTTTTCTTTTAGGAATCCTGCCCCTGACTTTCTTAATCCTGAGTAGAGACAGAGCCAGTGCCCTCCAAAGGCATTTTTGGAAGACCTCTGAAAATCAAACAAACATAAGGTAACGTCTGGGGAGATCTAATCATCAGCCTTTTACGGTATGGAGATGATTAGTCTGTTTGATCCAAGTGGCCGATCTGCAGAGGCATTGCCATTTCTTTTTCTGACCCAGTGTTCCTTAGCCCACTCATTCCAGGGTTGGAAACATGAAAGCTGGACTTTATTTTCTTTTCATCAGAAGCCCTCCCCCCCCTTATCTGTTCTCCCCCTTTCTTCCTGCTGGGCTAGTAATTGGCATAGCAGAAGTGGGTGTGGGAGGGCTTGTCAAGGTCTAGGGAAAGCATTTTAATGAGCGATGGAGGGAGGGAGGAAGGGAGGGAGGGTATCTTTCTGTTATCTGTTTCTTCTCAAATATTTTCATCTGGAACTGCTCTAAACAATGGCCTGGGTTTGGAGGTGCCCTCTGTGGGCCAGTCTGCTCTGCTCCATAGTCTTAGAAGCAGTGTCCTGTTACTGGGCCTAGGCTTCTCCCGTCTGCCCTTTGCCCTCCCCGGGGAGGCATCATTCCCCAGTGTCCCTTTTGACTGTCTCTGAAAGATCTCAAAATTGGTGGCCAAAGTTTTGAGTTACATTTTGGGGACAAGGTTCTTAGACCTGCCTCCTGTGGGGACAGTGGGAGGAAAGCTGGGTGAAGTCAGATGTCAGAAAGCCCCCTGGGATAGACTCTTGTTCACATCACTGAGAAAACCTAGTTTGAGTCTAGGAGTCTATTGTGCAAGAATGTTTTGCAACTTCTTGCTGTACAAGAGGCATTTTCTCAGTTGTTATAAACTCCTTGCTTGGACCAGAGCAGAGGTGGGTTCCTACCGGTTCTATCCAGTTCTATAGAACTGGTAGTAACTCCGTGGTGACGTCACGGAGTCAGTTCCATTGGTGTCTTCGTGGGCGCTGCCATCTTGGATTTTGCTTCTGCGCATGTGCAGAAGTTAGTTTTTTACTGCTGCGTGCGCGCTTCACACGTGCACATGCAGTGCAACCCTCAGCGAACCGGCAGCAAAAAGAAGCAGAACCCACCCCTGGACCAGAGCTCGCTGGTGGTGCAACAGCTGAAGCTCCATTGCTTGCCTTTGATTCAGGAGTTCTTGCCATCTTAAGGCCAGGTAAAGAATGGAAAACACCTTCATGCAAAATTTGACATAGGGTTTGAGTGCAGACTTCTACTCTTCCTTATGTATTGATTAGGTTAGAGGGCTCTGCTAAGAGTCAAATATCTATTTTCATGGATAGTCCACCATCGTATAATATATATTTTGTTTCTTTTCAGCGAATACTGTATTTGGTTCACATATTCCTGAAATCCATAATGAGTATCTTTGCACAAGAGGTAAACTAAACTGCGGCTGATTAACCAATGACATTCCCACAACATGCTAAGTCAAAAGAAAATCACCTTACGTTTTACTGTGAATGCTAGATACACAACAGAAGCCAAGACGTAGCTTAGTTGGTTGTTTGGTTCCAGTGTAGCCACTGCTGTATGTAAGTTATGATAAACTGAGAAAATATGGTGTAGTTTGTTTAGTTCTGACAGGCCGTTGTGGTTTGTGAGTGAAATTCTATGGCTCAACATAATATGTGAACCATCAGCTGTGTCCTATGCAGCAAAACAAGATTAAAACTATGGGATCTCAGGATCCGTGAAGCCAGTTTGTGGAAAAATCAATGTAAGAAAAGGCCCAGAGCAGTGTCAAACTCTTTTTGTTTGATATTAATGTATCGGACACCTTTGTTGAGAATGAAATAATGGAGAGAGATAGAAAAAGGCCATTATGCCTTGGGCTTTGAGTGTGCTATGAATTCAGACTACTAAAAATGATTTATTGAACAAATTGTAACTGAGGTAACTAAGCTTAACCTGATGCACAAAGACTTCTCAAGAAAAAGGTCAAAGCCCAAAATGGATCTGAGACCTGCAAACCTGAAGCTAAATTATTCCATTGGTCAACGCTTAAAAAGCCCTGAAGTGCCAGCTGAAATTTTGTTTCCTTCCTTGGCTTCTGAGGCAAATACTGTGAGAAGGAAGAAGAACATTTCAGGTAGCCATGGAACTGGGTCGGGGAGGCTGCTTTCTGTACAAGCTCCCATTGGTCCTTGATGCTTATTTTCTGAAATGTTCACTCTCTACAGAGCGCCTCACCCTTGTTGTTCATTGAATCTTTTTTTTTTTTGGCAGTGAGTGAAACATCCTTTATACTCTTTTAATAATAAAAAGGAAAAAAAATCAGAAACAACTATATAAAGAACAAAAATTAAGATAGAAATTCATTCATTCTGGGAAGTCCCCAGTTAACATAGCGTTCTGTGTTCCTGTACCGCTTTTATTTACAGTATGACTTTAACCGGGATTTTGTTAATGAACTCAATTTTCTAAGTGTGCACAACCTGCAAACTTACTGGCTGTGTTCTCACAACAGAGTAAACCTCAAGCTTCATTTTAAGCTATAGCATCATGTGAACACAGCTTGTGTACAGGTATCAGTTTGCGCTGCTGTTTTTTATATGTCTATTTTATATGTCTGAGTTTTTCCATTGCCATTCTTCATGTCTACCTCCAAAATATTTTTTTATAGGACAGATGTGCCTGACATGTCACCTCTCCCCTTCCCTTCCCCACAGACTGCTTACCTCAAAGGTTCCTCCTCCCTATAATCCCCTAGAGGCCTGTATTTAGAAAGAAAGAGACAGCAGAAAGAATCCAGGTGCCAAGTTTATCAATAAATTCTCCTTCTTCTGTAAACCATCACCAAGAAGATGTCATCAGAAGAGAGGGGGGGGAGAGAGAAGAGAAAACCAGGTGCTTTGGGGAAAACATTAAGAGAGAATTCTACTGTCTGCTGAACACTTGAATTGTGGTTAGGATAAATGAACAGCTATTATCTTTTGATCAGTGAAACATTTCCCATTTGGTAGTTATGTAGAATTGTGATGTGTAGAATTAATGATGAGTAGTTTCTGGCCACAGGATTCCTCCCAACAGGCCAGCCTTCTGCAAGTACTTAGCAAGCCAGAGAAACACTAACAGAACTAGAGATTATTTTGCCTTTCTGTGCAACTAGAGTTCCTAGGCAGCAATGCTGAAACGGTCACTGTGTGGTCAGCGGACAAAGAATTTCACCGAGAACGGAAGGAGACTAAGCTGGCTTTCAGACTTAGCCCTTTATCTGTGATTGAATTCAAATGGAGCTCCACTTACCCGAGTACCAGTACAATTTGTCCCAAGGCCAACTGCTTACTCCTTAAAGAACTAAGTCCCAAAGTCAGTGAAAAACAGACACGTTTCAGATCCTACAGCTTCAGTAATTTGGGTGAGCCTGAAAACCCCGATGCTGCTTCTGAAAGGGACCCAATCATTAAAGTTAATACACCTTAAGAATCAACAGCAGTACAGCACCTCTTCTTTCAGAAGCCTGAAAGAGGCCTGTCTACAATAAGGAGCAGCAGAGAACAGAGCTCTCGCTATTCCAACTCAAAACGGGCGTCAGGATATTTCTCTTGATATCTCCTGATCTCAACCAGGATCAAATTTTCTAACCTCTTATTATCAGGCAGTGCTATCCAATTTAAGGGGAGTTCTTTATGTGGGGGATATTTTTATGTCTCCTACATTCCAAAACTCTTGCATTTCTCATGGGTTTCTGTCTAACTTAAGCTCAACTGTATAATCTTGAGCAGGTTCCGGGATTTGTGCTATCAGGATGATGAGAAAGGTCAGTCCTAATGGAAAGCTTAGAGAGTCATTATGGCAATGCAAAGTTTGAGAATCCCAGATTTCTGGTTGTTGGGTTTTTAAAAAGGGAAAGGTCTCCCCTGTCCAATCATGTCCAAATCTAGGGCACAGTCAGTGGTGGGATTCAGCCAGTTCACACCACTTTGGGAGAACTGGTTGTTAACTTTCTGAGCAGTTTGGTGAACTGGTTGTTGGAAGAAATCATTAAGGCAGAGAACCGGTTGTTAAATTATTTGAATCCCACCACTGGGCACAGTGCTCATCTCCGCTTCTTGGCCAAGGGAGTCAGTGTTGTCCAAAGAGCCATGATGGCGTAGTGGTTACAATGCAGTATTACAGGCTAACTCTGCTAACTGCCGGCTGCCAACAGTTCGACAGTTTGATTCTCACCGGCTCAAGGTTGTCTCAGCCTTCCATCCTTCTGAGATCAGTAAAATGAGGACCCAGATTGTTAGGGGCAATATGCTGACTTTGTAAACTACTTAAGAGGAGGCTGTAAAGCACTGTAAAGCAGTATATAAGTCTAAATGCTATTGTTATTTTCATGTGGTCATGTGGCCAGCATGGCTATGTGCCAAAGGTGCACAGAATGCTGCAGCTTTCACACCAAAATGATTACCAGCTGAATGCTTTTGAACTGCTAAGTGGGTAGGAGCTGGGACAGAAACGGGAGCTCATCCGTTTGTGTGGTGCGCAGGTCTCGAACTCTGTCTGGCAGCTTCCCAGCTGACAAACTCAGTCTCTTTAATTGCTGAGCTACTGCATCCCCGATTTTTACCTTCGTTGAAACGCAGCTTTTAAAAAACACACTTTATTACATCTGGATTATTAATGACTCTGAAGGATTGAAATAATATATTAATACTTTCTGAAAGGGTAACACCATAAATTAATATAGTCTGAAGGGGAAACATAATAAATTGTAGCTGGAACCTGTTATTGCCTAATTTAGAGAACATTCCTGGTGCTGATTTGACTGATTTTGTACAGGGAGCCCTTAGAAAACTAGTTACAGCAGGGGTGTCAGCGTCATGTTGTTGTCATGTGATGTATCGCAATTCCCCCCCCTTCGCTAAACCTGGAGTGGGCGTGATCAGCGCGTGATGCATCCGTCCCATAGGCCACGAGTTTGACACCCCTGGGTTAGAGTCTCAGATGTTGCATGAACCCAGCCAGCTGTGGCTTATTCCACAAAGTATAGCTATGCTTTAGTGCAATGTGTCAACCCAGCCATTTAATGAAATGATAGCTGATCCCTATATTCAGATTTCCAAGCTCAGGGCCTGATATAGCAGACTATAGCACTGATAAATGCACTGATATCAGCACGGCTTCATTATATAACAGACCAGGTTATATATTGCTTTGCTGTTTAAATCTTTACAGCAATATACTTAATCCAAAAGGAGCTCAGTAAATGTTGATAAAACATTACTTATCAATTAACTTACTTTTTTTGATGTCAGAAGGAACAGTCTTTCGCCAATGGAATAACCAAAACATTAAAAAAAAGTTATGCACCCTGACAAAATCACTGTAATTATTAAATAAAATTGGGATTGGTATGAGTAGCAGGGTTCCTAAGCCTCTTTATAGACATTCTTAACCTAATCATTAAAAGCAGGACTCTAAAGAAAGGCATTAGTGGAGACAGCAATAAAAACAGACTTAGCCAGGCGTTTCCCATTGTATCATATGACAGACTGATCAGAGAGTATATTGTAATTTTGGCTTCTTCTTTTATTAGAATGTCTTGGAAGAAACCGGCTGCAGAGGGAGTTGGGTATAATGTTTTCACCCTTGTATTTTCTCCCCCTTCTAAACTACACTTTCTTAAGCTAAAAATAATATTTTGTGTCACGAAGACTTTGGGAGGTAGTTTGCACCTGCCTCTACCCAATTTGATTTATTTCCAAATATACAGGAGGCCTGGGTTGGGAGTGGATCTCACCAGTCATCTACTCCAACCCCCCAATTAAACACGACCGTCTAAGTCCCTTGGAATACCTTTAATAAAGAGGAGTCTACCATGGTTCTACGCACTGCTTAACAAGAGGAACAAGAAGTCTTCCTAATTTTCAGCCAGAAACTCATAGGTTTTTCTTTCGTTTTGAAACAGAGAACAGGCTTCCTTCCTCTTTCATGTGAAAGCTTTCTAGATATTTGTAGACTCCTGCCATATCTCTGCTTTGTCTTTTCTCTTGCGAGTAAAAACATGTCCCTTTCTTTAACTATTCTGCATAGGACTTAGCTTCCGGATCTCTTATTTCCATGGTAACTCTTCTGAACCGGCTCCAGCTTTTCCGTGTCCTATTTAAAGTGTGTGCCCTAAACTGGATGGAGTCCTCTAACGAAGCCTTACCGATATAAAGAATATAAAGCTTGGAAGTACAGCTGATCCTTAACTTATGACCATAATCGAACCTGCAATTTCAGTCATACGTCGTGACGGTTGCAAAATGAGCCGCCGTGTCACTGTGCCCGATTTCACAACCTTGTTTTGGTATGGCAGACAAAGCAGTCATAAAGCAAATGGCCTGGTCATTAAGCGTACACTGCAGTTGTTAAGTGAATCCATTGTGCTTTATGGGGTGGGTGTGTTTTGCTGTAAGCCAGAAGTAAACGTGCCAGCTTCTGCCAAAAATGTTGTAAATTGTGATCACGTGGCTGTGGAATGCTGAAAACAGCCATAAATCTAGATATTGGAACTTTGAATCTGGGTCATAAGCTCCTTTTGGGGGGGGAGGGGGTATGTTGTAACCTTAAATGGTCACTAGGCAACCACCTGTAATTCCTTTGTTAATGTAGTTCAGGACTGCACTGGTCTTTTTCACTGTTTTCTAACATTTCTCATATTCACTATCTGCCATCCCCTGCACTCCCAATCATTCTTGCTTCTGTTGGGATCAAAACATTTAGAATACTGAACCATACAAAGCAATTTTACACTTAGAATCATTGGTTGGGTTCACCCATTACGCTAAGATATGGTGCTGTTTGGTTAGTTGTAGTTTTGCACAATATGTGTTATCAAGTCAGTATGATTTATAAGTCACAATTCATGGCTTCAATCTGCTCTCTGTGATTTATTCCACAAAGCACAATTAAACTAAGCCATGATTACCGTGTTTCCCCAAAAAATAAGCCATCCCTGGATAATAACCCCTCCCCTGAAAATAAGCTCTGCTCCGAAAATAAACCCTCCCCCCCAAAATAACCCATCCACGAAAATATTTAAATGCATGCGCAGCTGGTCCCTGCCATTTCTTCTGGTTAGAGTTAGGGAGACAGAGCTGGAAATCAGATAAGATGGCAAGAGGACCCTGTCTTGCTCCATGCACCCCAAAATAATAAGACCTCCCTGAAAATAAGGCCAAGCGCTTATTTTGGGGTTCAAAAAATATAAGATGGTCTTATTTTTGGAGAAACACGGTAGTTGATGTGTGAACAGTCGTGGAAATGTGTCACTTTCTCTTACTGAGAACTGCTGTGTATTTGTCCTATATCTGTTAGCGGGTGTTTCCAAGGCTAAATTTGGAAACTGAAAATAGTGAATGTTTCTAGCTTCCACACCCATGCCTCTCTCTGTTCAAGAGTGCAATTGGAGAACTCCAAAGTAGTCTGGGCCCTTGACTGTTCTGGAGATCCCCACACCTCCCCTTTCCTCATTATACAGCTTAGCTATGCAAACATTGATGCATACCACCAAGGGGCTTGTAACTTGGGCAGGAAAAAGGACATGTCTTTCCTCTTAATTAGTTGTTATAAATCTTAGTACATTGTCTGGTTTCCATACATTGATGTTTATATAACATCTTTGAAAACACTAACATTCTATTATTTAAATAGCTTAAGACTATTGAGAATAGAAAAGAGACAAAATATTTGTGTGTGTGTGTGTGTACAATACCTATTACAAGGAAACAAAATCTAGTAAAATATCTACTAAAAGGAAAAGATAAACAGACCGAATTTAATAAGAATTATCAATAAAAATAAATAAATAAAGAACTACTGAATTTCTAACTCAGCCCTTCCTATATATCTGCTGATTTACAATATTTGTAGATATTTGGGCTGCCTTAGTAGTCAGACTGTAAGTGATCATGTTTGCCCTGCTGTGTGATGTGTTGTATGTGTGGGAAAGAGATATTAAACATTTCTTAGTGGCATGCGTAAGAGAAATTTGGATACAATAATTAACCTTTTCTTTCCATTAAATATGCCTCTTTAATATGCAATATGTCTATTATATGTAGGTTATATGGGCATGTCCCACATTTCTATTTAATATGGTATCATATCAAAGTATGATTATTTGCTGTTCAGCTTCCATGCTGAGACTAGGTCTAATTGGGCTGAAAGATTTGGGTTTTCAGAATTTGAGAAACAGAATACTTAAGACCTCTGGTAACTAAGACAAAAGTGATAATTTGTGACTGCAAGTGAACTCTTACACACTCATATATACATCTATACATTCACAGTTGAACTTTCTTCTGACTAAACCCCCATGGGACTGTTGTTTTAGGCTCTCTTCCTAAATGCATTTGCTACAAAAGCTCACCAAGCATTTTCATGTGAATTAACCTGCATAAGATTGCATTACCAATCTCCCAGTTCTATGAATATTAATTAGAGAAGCGTACAATACATTTTAATCCAATTGCTAGTTTAAAAAAATGCTTCCTGAAATGAAATACTCTCAAATTCTAACAGGGAGTCCACAATCTTCCATACTTCTATAATTGTTTTACACTGCTTGCTCTCTTTAGTTTGAGAAAGTGTTGCCATGAAATATAAAAGTGCACCTCCTCAATCTCCTCGAAATAGAAAGATTATGCATAGTGAATGGTCATATACATTGGTATAGTGTCTAATCTAATCTATCAGTTCCTCAAATCAATTCATATTGTCATAAATAAAGAGAAATGTTTAACACAGAGAACTAGTCCAGCATTCTTTCTAATAGAACCCCATTCAAAGAAATGCAGCAGAACTCACCTGTCCTGATGATTCCTATATTCAGTGCTGTTCCAAGAATGTGGGGCTGTCTTCACAATACCCGCTATTCTGTCTCAAACCAGCCAGCGTTTACTCTAAGAGCACCCAAACACCTGTGAGCTGCAGAGACTCCAAAGTGGGAGTGGAGTGGAGAGGCTATGATGTCATTTGAGACAGCATCCATTCATAAAAAGGAGTAGAAGCTGCTAGTTTGCAAATCATCTGTCTCAGCTTCAGCCCTATTCTTTGATAATATAGAGAGGAGTGAGATATGAGGCCCTCTTGTGGCGAACTGTCTGTTTCTCCAACTTTTCCAGACACTGACATGAAGGGGGAACTTGGACCTTTGCTCATGACAATCAGTAATACATAATGTAGTTCATGATAAATAATTAAAAACGTGCCAGCTAAGCTACTTACATATAATCAATGAAAAAAGAAGTTGCTATCTCTAGGCTGCCACTTAAAAGACATGACCCAAAAGGAAATCAGGTGGAGAAACAAACAAACAAATAAATCCAAGAAATAATTCTGAACATGAAATAAATCTTGATGGTTTTCTGCATACAGTTCAAGACCAGAAAGTGCCTACTTCAGCTGTCCTTTGCTGCATAGCTATGGAAAGATGACCAGCCTTTTCAGCTAAACTGGGAATTCTGGAATATTTGACATCTGGAATATTTTGTGTTACTGATGGGAAATCAGAGATCTGAATTATGTTTCCTAAGTGAGGAATAAATTATGATATATTATGATTTAACTGTGGGTTGTTGAATAAACCTTAAAGGTTAGGTTCTTATATGTTAAGCCAAAATTGGAACTGCTTAGCACTGGGATTGCAGATAGGCCAACAGTGCTTTGAAAACTGCACTGCAAGAGCACTAGTGCAAAATGAATCGTGTGATTTGCACGTGTGCATCTACTGAAAAATAAACTGAAGTGCAACTTAAATATATTATTTGCCAGCATTTTTGATCATTTGTTTTCCTGACTGGTTCAGTCATGCTCACATTGCATTTCCTTAATTCAAGGGGGCTTGTTCCAAAAGGATTGAATTTGAGAATAAAAATATTATGTACGGGCCACTTTCCCCCCCTAAGAAATAGTATCCCAAACAAAGCTGCTGACAAAAGTAAAAATGCATTGAAAATTATTTCCTTCTTTTTACTCATCAATGTTTCTTTTTTATTCTTCCCAGCTCAGCAAAATGCTGGAAACAAATGATGTAAGGAGCTCAGGGTTCCGAGAAGATAACTCTCCCAAAACAGAACACTACTGGACCAAAGACTAGAAGGCAAAAGACTGTGAGTCCCCTCCCCTGGCCATTCCCTACCCGTGAAAGCCAGTTGGGTAACCTTGGGCCAGAGTGCCTCTCTCACTCTCTCCCCCTCCCTCCCGAGGTCGGTTCCTAACAGTTCGATCTGGTTCTACCAAACCGTTAGTAACTTACTGGCACGGTTCAGTAGAACCGTTAGTAACCCGGTTCTGCCATGCTCCCGAGCTAGTTGGATTTTGCTTCTGTGCATGTGCAGAAGCATTTTTAAAGCACTGTGCATGCACACACGCGCGCACAAAGAATAGAATATAATTCTTTATTGGTCAAGTGTGATTGGACACACAAGGAGTTTGTCTTTGGTGCATGTGCTCTCAATGTACATAAAAGACAAGCA
>JANHFT010005104.1:59749-87613 GCA_032467955.1 Pseudoxenodon macrops
TATTGAGTGATAACTTTATCAAGACGTACTTTAAATATAGGTTCATTCATGGTGTCATCTATCAGTAAAAGGTCAGATGTGTGTATTGCTGCCTCATGAATTATTTGGTCTTCAGGTAGTGGTTGATTCATTACTTGCAGGATTTTTTCCCCAGCCGTTTTTCTGTATTCATGATTTGTCCAACAATTGTGTGAATCACACTCAGATAATCATGTCAGTTTTCATGTAGATGCAAAACCCTTGCTGCCTGCAAAATATGCTGTTAATTTAAATGAAATTGGGAAAATATTAGAGTTAGTTAAATGTATTGATTGTTAGATGCTCTCAAACAATATACAGTGAATTAAACTGTTAATCTGAAGAAATGAAATCAATGTTAAGTGTATACATTTTTGTGCACATGCATTTCAATTGACATTTGAAATTCTGGGTGACGTAAATCAAAATTAAGTCATATTTTTTACTGTTTTAGAATCTTTACTTTAGAATTTTGCAAGTTAATGTAACTACTTTTTCATTCTTTTTTCAGGAAGATTGTTTTGGAGAGGACAGTTTGGAGAAAGAAACATGTATGTTTAATTTTTTTCGAAATCTCATTCCAATTGCATTTCTATAGGATTCCACTTATGTGCCCCAGACTATAAACATAACACTTGGAATCTTGCAGGGATAAAAATGGTCTGATTTGCAATACATATTTGAGTTGGTAGGATTTGAATTAGAAATCATATACCTTTACAATGCTGCTATCCAGATTGTCACATCATGAATTATTATTTTGGTAGGTAAAGAGATGGCACTAATATTGCATTCTATAGATCTTTTCAATTTAATATGTAGTTTGACTCTTTGAAATTGGAGTTACAAGAGTTGGCATTTCAGTGTTCTCCAAGTATTTTGGACGATGCTTCTTATAATCTTATTAGCAATACTGGCTGGAGCTAATGAAATCTGAAACATCTGGATGGGATTGTATTGCCTGTCCCAATAGTACACTAATGGGATAGAAAAGCTTAAGGGAGTTCCAATTCCTGATGTAAAATGGGAAATGGGAAGAACAGAGGTGAGCTGAATCAAGAAAGAATTTCACATTTAAAGACTTAGTAATGCAACAATTAAACAACACTTGGTAATTTTATTTATGTTAACAGTTAGCTATTTCAAATCAGTTTGTTAAGAATTATAACAAAGTCTTGAAACTTATAAGCAACTTTTTGATGTTATAAAATTTCTGAACTTTACCTTGAAGATTTTGAGAATTAGGAATATGTAATAACAAATGTTGAGTTCATTAGGAGCCCTGTAGGTTTGGAAGCTGTTTGTGTACAAATCTACAAGAACGGCATCACATTTTTTTCCTAATATATTATTTTGACATTTTTTTCAAGGAAATATTGGTTGCTTGGCAGTTGAAAAATATAAATGGATACTACAATACTAATAAACAATTCATTGAAATTTTGATTTAACTGACCTACAAATAATGGACTTTGGAGGCAGTGGGTAACTGTTGTATCCGAAATACTCCTTACTTAATTGCTCATATTATGTTAATTTTAATTAAATTTTATGGCAGCTAAAGGGATTTGTCATTTGTGTACTGGCATCATTACATAAATAATATAAATCGCTGCAATGATATGTTTTGAATTTAACAGAGAGTTAGGAGTAACTGACAATTGCTGTCCACAAGTGTTTGTTAAAATGAGTTTCATATTAAAGAAGCAGTAATAATTTCAAAACAATTATGTTAATATAAAGATAAAAATATACTGGAAAATTATGTTGTAAACAGATCAGTACCAAAAATGTTGACCCTATTATTCAAAGCTTCTTCCTTGCTCTTGGTTAAATAGACAAAACAAACAAATAAACAGAAAACTAATTCAGATGTTAATGTTCACAGACAACACAACAGCAATGTATTGCTGTAAATAGAGTAGAGATTTCTCTACTGTTGTTTACTAATTCTTTTAATTATTTCCTTGCTCAAAAAATCGACAGTTCTTGTCACATCAAAGTAGCAACACCTCATGAGTTCTGTCTTCTGACCGCCATGCTTGTGAGAAGAGCGGAATCTTAAGAGTCTTCAGAAAGGCCAGTAGGATTGGTCCAATCTAATTTTGGATGGATGGAATGGGGTTTCAAAAGACAGATACTGAAACAGAGAAGGCATCTTCCTGTGTCCCACTAGATCAGGGTTCCTCGGCCAGAAGTTGAAGTCCATAAGTCTTAAAGTTGCCAAGGTTGGAGATCCCTGCACTAAATGACATACTTTCATTGATGGAATCAGGAACATATCCTTCTTGCCGGATCAGATGGGCTAAATGAAACATCTAGAAAGAGGGACTATCGTAGTCCCAGCCCATGGAAGGCTTCATAAGCAAAGCAGGTTTCACAAAGATTACAATGAATTGTAGGTAAGGGAAGAAGGAATCCCTTTTAACTCTTCTGTTTCACTGTAAATCCTAGCACATAGAGAAAAGCAACGAGGATCTGCATTCAGTAATCTTTGGTCTCATCTCTTGTCATTAGTTGATATCTGAACATTGGATACATCAGAAGTCATGTCGGACTGGCTTCTAATTGGACTGTTTGTGGCGTTGGTGCTGCTTCTGTTGCTGACGATCTTCGGCTTTGCTGTTTATTCGGGACTGTTTACAGAAGTAATTGTGAATGCTGGTTTGCCCCCCATTGGCAACATCACTGTGGCATACAAATTCCAGGTGGGGCCTTATGGTGACTCCGGAAGGTTTTTCACAGAGAGCTGCAGTGTCTCTCCAAGACTGTCTTCTATCGCTATCTACTATGACAGCCCTCACACGGTAGGTCACTCTTGAGAACTACTTATTGGTTTGTCAGACCCAAATTCATCACCAAATTTAGCTGTACATAAAATTGCATATTTTTACAAAAGAATCAGGAGGAATCTGGTAACATCTTTCCTGACAGACACATTTTAAGTTTTAAAATTAATTAAAATTAATCAGATGCATAGAATGTCTAGGCTGAATAGAATGGCTGTTTTAAATGTAAAAATATGTTTCAGTTCATGATTGAAACATATGTCCCATTTTTACTGTTACATGCACTTTATCCTCATAGAAGTAAAGTAGGATGAGGCAGAATGGCTGGATTACTTATTGAATGAAGAAATGGCTATCAGTTGTTCAGGGATAGATAGCCAGTTCATTTCTGCATAAAGTATAATTTAATTGATCCTACTGCTTAGGATACTGTATAGTAAAAATATTACTGATCTAATAATACTGGTAATTTAAAAAAATGATATATCAGCTGTCTAGTAAAAACAATGGGAATGTTAGAGAAAACATGTATTTGCTTTAACTATGTGTGACTTTGAGGTTCTGTAAAATCTCAGGATAGAGTGAGATTATGATCTGTTTTGAATATGATGAAGAAATCAGTCTGAACTACCAAAGAATATGTAGATGTTTTGGAGCCTGTACAAGTGCCCATTTTGGTGAGGGAATATTAGGTAATAATGAAAGTCGTCATATGAGATTGTTACCCCAATTTATCATACATCGAATTTTAGAATTCCAGAGTTTCTCCCAAATAGAAAACCTATCAGCCAGGGAATATTCCAACATCAACTACAGGGAATAAAAGCTAAAATATGTTATATATAGGGAACTTTAGGAAAGGATGTGAGCCACATTTAGGAGGAAAGAATCAAAATGGAACAAAGAGAAAAATTCAGAGAATTTTCCACATATACAATCAATACCTGCAATCTTGGCTTCAGAAACTGTAGCACAATTTATCTTGCTATCCTTATCAGTATTTTAAGACTGAGCAAAATCAGATATAATATGGGTGGAAAATTATAAAAGAAATTGGTCAGTAGATGAAGTACTTTAAACACTTCCTCAACTCTTTAGAGTCTAATGGACTTTAGAAAATGCAAGTATAAATCTGGCATTATTTGTAATATTTTAATGAATAGAAGATTCTGTATTCTGCTTTCAGATTCTAGAAATTAATTTCCAATTAATAGAGCATCTCTAGGAGATTGCAAGGTAAAAAATTACCTTAGACTGATAACAAATTACCAAAACAAGTTTGTATTGTTGGATATAGTGTATAAATATTCAATAATAGTGTATGTATAATAAATGAATCTGTTTTCCAACCTCTGTTTAAACTCAGAGTGATTTAACATAAACATTACTTGACATTTGCAGACTTGAGCTTCCAAAGAATTTTTTAACCCTATTTTTATTAGTTTCTGATTATTTTGTCTTTGTGTGCATTTGACAGTGGTATTGATTATCTGCTGTATTTATAATTGAAGATTCTTTTTATCCAGTATTTATGATATGATTTTCAGTCATCCAGGTCACAAGTTGTCCCAAGGGTATATTTCCAAGAGGCAACTGGACTTTCTGTTTTTTCTTTTAAGAAGTTTCACTTCTCATCCAAGATATGATACTATTTATAGTACTGTATTGTATGGAGAGGAAAAGCTGTACATTTGGGCATTGTCAAGAAAAGTTTTCAAGAAGATACTTATGCTTCTACTTATATGAAGAAAATGAGTGGGAAAAGGTTTTAAAAACCTTTAATAAAAAAGGTGGCTTACTTAAGGGATCAGAGATTTCTTCATGCATGTTCTGTATTTCACTGATTAAACTTGTTGATATGCTAATTATGTGGTAAACAGTAGCAATTAGGCTTCTTATTTTGAAGTGAGTATTCCCAAGGTTGTTTATGAATACTGTTGCAGTCCCTTCGTCTTGGGATTGGCCTCCTCCCTATTCTCCCAGGCACCAAGAATTATAACAGAGTTACTTTTAACTGTGGGTCTTGTGAATCTTGGTTCAATGCCTATCTTTTTCTTCATAACATGGTTTTCTTGATATTTAATTGATCTTCAGTCTTGAACTGAGATATGGCCAGATTGAACTAGAACTAACTCTTATGTTCTGCTAGTTGTTTAACCAATGCAGTTAACCATTTAAGCCAATGCAGTCATGGGCTGTATCAACAGAGGGATAGTATCAAGAACACAAGAAGTGACAATATCAATCTACACTGTGCTGGCAAAACTATATCTGGAATACTCCTTCCAGTTCTGGTCACCATAATACAAAAAAAGATGCTGAAGTCCTAGAAAGAGTCAGAGAACAGCAACAAAATGATAAGAAGATCTGGAGGCTAAACTGTAGGATGAACTGCTAAGGGAACTAGGTATATTTAGCCAAGGGGTCGGCAACTTTAAACACTCTTAAGAGCCACAAAGGTCTTAACCGGAAGCCCCCTGTTCAATTCTGGAGGCAACCGGAATTGCCCCACCATAGAGTCCCCTCCTAGCACAGCATCCTTTTTCCTCTACCTGTCCTAATTGAAAGCCCTAACAATTGTGGAGCTGACAGGCAACAAGGAGCCACAGCAGAGGGATGAAAGAGCAACATGCGGCTCCAGAGCTGCAGGTTGCTGACTCCTGGTTTAGCCTAACAAAGAGAAGGCTTACTATGATGTGATAGACATCTTCCAATACTTGAAGGGCTGCCACAGGGAAGAGGAGGTTGATTTGTTCTCCAAAGTACCTGAGGGCAGAACAAGAAGTAATGGTTTGAAGTTAGTCAGAAGAAGATCTAATTTGGAACTAACAATAAACTTTATGACAGAACAGTTAGTCAATGGAACAGCTGGAGTTGTGGGATCTCCATCGCTGATGATTTTTAAGAAAGGTTTGGATGACCATTTGTCCAGAATGGTATAAGGATTCCTGACTTGGGCAGGGGGTTGGATTAGAAGACATCTAAGGTCCTTCCAGCCCTATTATTCTATGATTCTAACCCTGAAAAAACAAATATTTTCTCTCTTAATTTAACCTTGTTTTTAGGGGCTGCTATTTCAGGATAAAAAAATATGTTTAAGCATATGCATATCCCTCAGTTGCTTTCTCAATAATGGACGTGGTCATCACATAATATATTGTCTTCTGGACTATTGGGCTGTTGTCAAAATAATGCATATTGCTGGTAAAATAGATATGTATGCTTTCTTGTGGCATAACCGTCTAGTATTGCATCATTTCAAACTCTGAAATCTCCTGAGCATCGTAGTGTTGTAAAAACATGCCACTCAGAAATCCTATTTATTAAGTTGGCTTGAATGTTTATGTTGATACATCGAGCTAAGGGATAGGGCAATGGAGTGGGTAGGTAGAGCAGGAGACAGTAATTAAAGGAGTCAGCGCAGCTTATCTTAAATCAGAGCAGTATGTAATACCTTCGAAAATCTTTTCAAATACTGTGAAATGTACATATTCTAAATTGTTGCTAGTTCTCTTACATGGTACCTACAATAGAGAACTCTTTAGATTTTCAATATTTTTCCTTGAATTTAAAAAAATTATATATCCCATGTTTTAATTTTATATTGATTTTTAACGAACAACCAGGAACTCCTAGTAGATGGCAGTAGTATAGAAATTGAACACATAAATAATTTCTAAAACTGAGTATATCATGATTCCTTTCAATACAGATATTATCAGGGTTTATATAGTGTGTAGTGTGGTTTGTTTGATATTAGTTTAATGTAATGTATAAACCGTGTATACAAGTGTCAGTTTATTAGCCTTTGTTTGTAATAACAATAGACAGCCTTTTGGAGGTGAGGGTGGTGATGGAACATTTTATTTGTTTATAACCCATTTATATACCCACAGAACTCAGGCAGTAATAATGAAATCATTAAAGGAATGAAGGTTGATATGGGGAAGGCAGAGGACTATGTCATTAATTGCAATACAGGTGATCCCCGACTTACAACAGTTCACTTACTGACCGTTCAAAGTTACAGTGCACTGAAAAAAGTGACTTATGACCATTTTCACACTTATGACCATTGTGGCATTCCCATGGCCACGTGATTTACATTCGGATGCTTGACATTTGTGAAGGTTGCAGTGTCCCGGGGTCACGTGACCCCCTTTTGCCACCTTCTGACAAGCCAAGTCAGTGGGGAAGCCAGATTCACTTAACAACCCTGTTGCTAACTTAACAACTGCAATGATTCACTTAACAAATGAGGCAAGGAAAGTCGTAAAATGGAGCAAAACTCTCTTAACAACTTTCTCACTTAGCAACAGAAAATTGTGGGCTCAATTGTGGTCACAAGTTGAGGACTGTATTTAGTAACCATGTTTTGACAGGGCAGCACTAATTTATATTTTACTATATTATGCTATATAGTATGTAGGGTAAAAATACCGTGACTCTGGGCAGCATACAATAATCCAAGAAGGGATAGTTAAAAATAACAAAGAACCTGAAATGAAAAAAAAACTTGTAAGAACAGCAGAAATGGTGGAGAAAAGGGTAAGGAAGATCAAGAATTGGGCAGGTCCAGGTGAAGATGAACTGCATAGTTTTGGGTTGAAATGTCTGACTGGTTTACATCTATAGATTGCCAAGCAGTTTGACATCATATTGCAAGAAGGTGAAATTTAAGATTGGTTAACATCTAGCAAAACCTATCTGATAATGAAAGATCCAACAAAAGAGGCAGCATCAGGCACCAGGCTAATGCCTACTTACCAACAACTTTTAGATTGCTAAGTGGTGCGGTAGCTGATATAGCTCAACAACATCTTGTTGAAAACAGGTTGTTTTCACCCGAGCAACAAAGAAACTACCAAACGGAAGAGGAACAAAAGATCAGCTCCTAATTTACAAGATGATATTGGAAAAGTACAAGAGACAGAAGACCAACTTAAATGTAGTATGGATTGATTACCAGAAGGCATTCAACTCCCTGCCTGCCATATGACTGGATAATCAAATGTCTAGACATAACATTAGAAACATCAGAAGCTTTGTACAAAAATCAATGGCACAATAGAAGACATAGTTGCTAGTCAGTGGTGAAAGGTTAACACTAAGAGAGGGATCTTGCAAGGAGACGCACTATCACTAGTACAGTTTGTCATTGTGCTGATTCCCCAGTTAACAATACTGAAAAGTCAGGCCATGGCTGTCAAACATCAAAAAATTTAGCCAAGTTATCCTATCTCCTTTACATGGACGATGTGAAGCTGTATGGAAAATACCAGCTGTAATAGAATCATTGCTCAACATTGTCCAAATATACAGCCAAGGAATTGCAGTGGAGTTTGGACTACTAGACAGATGTGCTATTCTCACCATCAACGGAAAAAATAGTGAAAACTGAAGGAATCAAGATGCCCTATGAAAATAACATCAGTAATCAGTACAAATATTTGGGCATCCTTCAAGCTGACTGTAATCCCTTAAATCCGTCATCTCCCTTGGGATCATGGCGTACATGTAGTTCATTTAATGTCAGGGTTCCAAGTAATAGACTGATAGCAAGCAAAACTCCGAGGCAGACAGATTCCTCAAAGAATAGCTTTATTGGATATATCATATTGGCACAGATCTGTTGAAAACCGACTCTGGAGATTCCTGTGGTTTTCACCTAATTAAAAGTAAAAATTTGTCACTTTCTCAAAACAATCAGTCACATGGTCCAATCACAGCGCTGCCTGGTTGTCTGGTGACATTACTCCGCCTTCTTCTGGCCTAGTATGAGAATGTCCTTGCTTCCCAAGAGAAAGTATTTTGTTTTGGCTACAAATCCCAGCTATTTCAAATTCCCCCTCCCTATCTCTCAGCTCCAGTGTGGCAACACTGAAGCTTTCAAGATGGCTTCAGCCAGGTCAGCTTCAGAGTTGAAGTGAATACATCATGAGATTGAAGATCTTAAGATCGAAAGTCAGTGGAAAAAAACCATCAAGGCAATGACCACCTGGGCAATTCCAATCATTAAATACATGTTGGATGGTATGTCAAATGTGGTACCCAGTTGCTCTGAAACTCATATTGAAACATCAACCTGCGCTGTGCTGAGGATAGTACACTAATAACCAAAAATGCAAAGGATCTGCAAGGTCTAGTAATGAAGGAGTACATTGCCTAATTAAATATAGAGAAGACCACACTAATGACAAGAAGTAGAACAACCAGCTTTAAAATTGATAAGATATTGAAATAGCAGACAACTTCTGCCCTTTAGATTCAACCATCAACAGAAAAGGAAGAAGCGGGGAAACAAATTAGCACTTGGTAGAGCAGCCACGACAGCCTTATAATAGATGTTCAAAAGCAGTGATGTGTCTCTACTACAAAGATCAGAACTGTGCAAGCCAGTGTAATCCCTGTTTCACTTTGTGGAAGTAAAAGCTCCTGGACTTTGAAGAAGTAGGACAGGAAGAGTATTGATGCTTTGAACTTTAGCATTGGAGCACACTCCTGATAATACTTCGGATAGTCAAAAACGAACAAACAAGTGGATCATTGAACAAATCAACCCAGAGTTGTCACTCGAGGTATAAATCTCCAGGCTCAAATTATCCTACTTAGGATACATTATGTGAAGCTCTGATCTCTGGGAAAGGTTCTAATGCTGGGAAAGGTGGAAGGAAAGATGACAACCAACAGCAGACTGGATGGATAATGAGTAGATTGATAAAAGAGCTGAAAGGCCAGGTTAAGGACAGATCATCGTGGAGAAAACTACCTATGTGGTTGCTAAGACACACACACAATTACATTTTGAAAATGACAATCCTTGATTATTTTATTAGGGTAGTATAGTGGTTAACGTACCGGTATAGGACTAAGAGTGGAGGGGGAGGACTCAGATTCTAACGAACCCTCACTTTGGAGTGTGACTTTTCCCCTTTTTGCTAAACCGGGGGTGGGCGTGGCCAGTGTGTGATGCATCCGGCCTGCGGCCCACAAGTTTGACACTCCTGCTTTGGAGTTTTAGGCTATCATTTTCTCTCAGGCCAAGAGAGTGCTCTGCCCATTTGCATAATTGGAATGGCAGAAGCAGGAGACAGTGGCATGTACACTACCTTGAGCTCCTAAAGGAAAGGTGACATATAAATTTAATGCATATGTACATATAAATTATACTAGAAAAAAGATTTGTGCCTGCATATGTTTGCAAGAGCCTGTAAGAGTTTCCTATGGTAGGAACAGTGTCTCCACCAGTACTGATCAAGAGGGCAGGGCTGGACAAAAGCAAGAGAGAAAGAAATTGTGCAGAATTTGAAATCAACCAGTGGAAACCTGTCATTAGCCATCTGTGTTAAATTCTGTTGCAGACTTCTGCTTTTTCAACACGAATGCCCACATTCCTGATGGATGCTGGAGGTGGGTGGAGCTGCTGGAATATTTGAATCCTTGCATTACAGAGCTTGTTTTTGGGACTGGCTTGTTGCTGTTGGGAAACTCACCTTTCAGTTAAAGTCATGCTTTGCTAGGCAGCAAAAGGAGTTCTTCCCAAAGTCATCCAATCGTGTGTAAACAGTTTCTAGCACAAATGTCTCAAACAAAAGGCCCCTGGATAGCTGTAATCCAGGGGATGTCATTATGCTTTTGATCTTGAAAGGGCTGCCTTAGCCATAGACTCTAGGTATACCATGCTTTCTTGGCTATACTTTCAACCTGTAATGTTGGAACAAAAGTGTATTATATACAAGGGTACACAATGCACAGTTCATTTTGCAAATAATTAATATTGTGTTTTTAACATTAGAATTTGGGAATTTCAGTGACCTTTGCCTATTTTACTTTTGAACAGATTTGACTTACTTGCAGGAACTGCATCAAACCAAGCTGCTGTGAATACTTTAAAAAAAAAAGCATTCCAGTTCATTTAGCACTTTTTACATCTAATATTGGCTTTGCGGAGTAAAATTTTGCTGCAATGTGTAGTTCCAAATAGGGATTAATAGGAAAGACAACATTCTTGACTACTGTGTTATGTTAGCAGGTAGAATGGATCCGAAAATTGGATTGAATAAACTGACAAATCCATGTGGACAATCTAGATTAGTAATAATACATTGAGAGATATGCTTCGGTAATCTATTCTCCTGTCCCAGAAAAGCTTTTGATAGGTTTTATAAACAACTAAAAAAAACTGGACTGAAATTCCTCATAACCTGAAATATCTTTATATCAGTCCATATGGATTGCATTGTTTCTAAGACCTTATTTATTTTGAGGCAATAAAAACTTTGATCTATGGATTATTAGTGTGGAACTGTGGATTCCTATATAAATCAAGAAAATTTAGAATATAATTTATAGGGAGAGGGACCTGTTGCCTTCACTTTAGCAGAGACCTGGTCGATGCTTGTTCAAAGGAAACCATATTTTAGAGTAGTATGTGAGAAGGAAACTATACATGCACCTTTTCTTCCTATGTTTGCACTTGCTAAATGTATTTGCCACTGTTGAAGGAGAGAAATTATATGGCTCTAAAGAATAGGTGTATATTTTCTCAAAAGTTGTTTCATGTTCACAGCTGTGGTTACTGGATTTCCTCCCACTTCTTATGACATATTAGATATCTTGTTTGCCAAAAAACAAAACATGTAAGATATAGTGAGTCCATGGACAGGAGAATTGGAACCAGACAAAACTTTGGTAGCTTTTCTCAATTTAGTCTTATTTTCCAATAAGTCTTATTCTGAATGTCAGGCAGGTTCACCTTTGAATGTGATTGATTATTTAAGGGCATCTCACACAAAGGGGATTTTAATGACAGCATTGAAAAGAAATACTAAGTCTATAAAATTCCTCCCCTGCCAGCATAGTTGTTCAAGCTGCTAAATTTCAGAATTCTGGGTATTACATTTCCGATGTATTTGGAAGGCCTGAGTTCAGAAAAGATGGACTTGGTTATAGCTTTAGGTTTTCCATTGCAAACTTCCTCAATTTCAGATGTTGAAACTACGCTATTGCTGAGAATTTTGGAAGTTGAAATCCACACATCTGAAGCGTGTCTAGATGTGAAAGTTTGCATTAATGTTTTTCTTAGGTGGATTGGGACATTACTGATAACATTACTGGTAACAGTTGTATTACCTGAAACTGAAACATATTTCCAAGCAAACTTAGGGCTCATCATCTCATTTAGCTTATTGTGGTATGAAAACACATTGATAAACATTTCTAAGGGATGTAAACATCACCTTTGGCTTATCCCAAGCTTTGTTTGGTGGTAGCCTGAAGCTATTGTTTCTTCTTTGCTCCCAATACAAATCTTGCCATATAAAGAGTCTACACCACTCATGACTAACCTTTTTGCCATCGTGTGCCAAAAGTGTGGGTCGCAGGGGGTGTGTTGCACGCATGCATGCCCATACCCATAATGCAATGCCTTTCCCCCCCCCACGCATGTGCACACAACCATCCTCTTGGTGGCCCTCCCCCACGCATGCACGCAGACCTCACTCCAGTTTCGCCATTGGGCCATTTCTTGCCCTCCCGAAAGTTACAGGAAAGCTTAGGAGGGCGAAAAATGGACCCAATGGGCCAACCAGAAGTTCGGAAAGGACTGGGAAGGGCGAAAACAGCCTCCCCCCACTCTCTGAAAGGGCAAAAATCAACTGGCCAGCATGCGCGTTGGAACTGACATAGGGCAACGCCTTGTGTGCCTTCAGATATGGCTCCACGTGCCACCTGTGGCACGAGTGCCATATTTTCACCATCACGGGTCTACACTCTGCAACATTTGGCAATGATGCTGGCAATGATACAGTTAGGGACAAGGATCTGTCCAGCTCCCATGAACTGCTTAAATATAGTGCAAATTTACTTCGTCCCCTTTCATTTTGAATGCCAGTCGTATCCTTTCCTAAAATAGGATGTAGTCACTCATAGTCACTCAGGTTTTCATCATCACCCATCAGAAAGCATGCCTTTTGTTTCATAGTACTTGATGTCTGGAACACCATAGCACCCATCATTAGGTTATTCTGGACTTGATGACCTTTTGGAGATTCCTTAAGATCTGGTTGTTTTTGCAAGCATGGGATTTGGCAGGTTAGTTGAACCCAAATGGATTGGTTGTTTGTTGCCTTGGTGGCCCTAAGGATGTTTGTCCTTGTCTTTGATTATTACTTAGTTTGTATAGTGTTTTGTTAGCCTTCCAGAGTCATGTTTATGAAATGAATAAACGTCTGAATTGATTAAATGAATAAAAGAGTTGCTGACGGCTGATCTCTATGATTGTTTTAATTTGGAATGCAAGAGACACTAGACAACTTTCAAAAGTTACTCATCGATAGATGTTTTTCTTGTCAAAAGGTGATGCTGGGTGGGAAGTAAAAGGTTTCCCCCCATCTACCATTCCTTTTTTGAAATTCTCCCAGCTTATATTTGCAGTAGCAACATCAGTCGTGCTGAGGCAAAGTGGGGCAATTCAGTGGGTGTTGGCTTACATCCTGACTTAAGAATGTGGGAGAAATGTATATTAATGGATTTTGCAAATTTTTAGATCTGCAAGTGAAATTTAATCAAGCCAGTATGATTTAGCACTAATGGGCTTCTTTTAAGTATGACTGTATGTGGATGATCATAATAAATTTAATATGTTTCTGCTACAAGAAGTCGATTGGACTCAGAAAGTTACAGTAATGGGTTTTGTGGGATCCAAGGCTAGCAAATGTGTTGAACAGTGAAAGTATTAGGCTCTTATATTTGTTTAAAGAAGGAGTTGGAAGTATAATAGCACTGCCTTCATGACTAAGATACAGTATTTGTGTCTTATTACTCATAAGATGGAATAATTTGTGTATCTTAGATTGTTGGTCTTGGCTAAGATGAACCAGGACAACAAGCAAAACATGAAGACAGCTTACTAAAGCAAACATAGAGTGTGTAGATATATAGTACAGTACAGTTAATGTTCAGGTACTCAATAAATAATAAAATGTTAATACACACAATTCATAATTTGGCTATTGCTTAATACTAAAAGGTAGCTACTTTCTCTGGCAACTTTCCCCCCCCACTAGCTATGAAGAATTCTGTTTTTCACAACAGAAGCTAATGAAAGAAACCCATGCACAGTACTATATCATATAAAGAGAAGTCTTCAAGTCATACTTGATAGCTATGGCATACTTTGACACTACCTGTCTAAACTCGTAGGCAGTTATTTCTAAAAATTAAGAATATTATGCCCCCCTCTTAAAAACCTAACGTCAAGAAAGATACCTTTTGTTAATAATAGCAATCTCTAAAATAAAAACCAATTTGTAATGTGCATGATCCCTAAGGAAAAACATTGCTGAATAATAAACTCATCCCAGAGTTACTATAATTAATACTCAGGGATGTTGGGAATTGCTTTTCAACAACATCAGGAGGATTATACGTTCTTAAAGCATTTCTAAATTAGTATGCCTCCAATTATATTTTCTTTGATTACATTGCTGATTTTGTGAAGCTTATTGTGCATTTCAAAATGGATTTGATAAAGATGACAAGTTTATTATTCTATTTTTTTCTTGAAAAAAAATCCTAGCTGTTAAAGATAACATTTCCCTTATGATTTATTTAGATCTAGATCTAGATCTCACTTTTCCTCCAGGGGCTTAAGGTAGTCTATGCAGCACTCCAATATTTCTCCTAATGGCTAGGCTGGACATTGAACTGGACATCTGCATGCCGAGTCTGGTTTTGGTGCTGAATTGTGGTCCTTTGTTTTCATGCTCTAGCTTCAGTTATCGATTTAACTCCCATCTTTCCTTTAGGAACTGAAAGAGGCTTGCATTGGGATTTCTCTTCATGTTATTCTCACAGCAGCCACCCAATGAAGTAGGCTGGGGTTGAGAAAGAGTAACTAGTCCAAATCACTTAGGTTACCAGTAGCATTTTGGCCCTTCAGTTAAAGGTGCTGAATGATGTACTCCCTTAACCTTAAATGCCCCATTTCTCATTAATGTTGCTTGATGGATTGCCGTGACATTTAAGTGCTTTTTTTCCTCATCCTCCTTATGCACGTGCCTTTTTGGAAGCTTTTCAGCAACTTTTGAGCATTGCTTGCGGGCTTAAAATAGGATAAATTCAGTTCCCATCTGGGTTTTTTTTTCCCAATGTGATGACCAGCTGACTCTTGGTGGGGAGTCTGAGAAGCATCTCTACCTTCCAACATTTTTTTCCAGTCCTCAAAACAGCAACTGGAAAAGCCAGTGGAAACTGCTAGCAGAGCAGTACTTTCTTTCAATTGCTGCTATAAGGGAAACTTGAGTAATTGGCAGAACAATACGTTTCCCAATAATGTACCCATGTCTATTTCATGTGTTGGCAACAAGACTTTTCAATCAGGAATGAAAGCATAATGATGGTTTAGAGGGTGGAGAGCTTATGGGCTTCAGAAGTTGCTGAACTTCAATCTTAAGTAGACCTAGCTGGCATGGGTAATTTGAGGGCTGCTAAGAGCAGTATTGCCACAATCTCTGGAGGACTACAGATTCCACACCTCTGATTTGTAGCGTACCATCTACAAAAATATACTAAAACTGATGATTGTGAATTTAATAACAGCAAAGAGGTTTTCCTAACCAAGATTTGAAATAATTCATTTCTATAAGGTTTTATTAACCTGCCCTTCATTTATATCCTTTTGATATAATGTTAGGTCAGGTAGAATGTTGCAGGTAGAATGATACCTGTGTCAAATATAGGCAGTCACGCAATCTAAAATTTCATGTGGATTATGAGAAAATATCGTATGGATTTTTCATATGGATTATTCTTAATATTCAATTATTCGTACGGCTGGTTTTCTGTGAGGTAAAAGCTTTTCATATTTCTCATTTTAATGTGTTTTACTTAGGCCACTCATGACCTTATTATGTAAACTAGTTCTTGTAAGTTGCCCAGAGTGGCCACTGGGTGAGATAGGTGGTATACAAGTCTAATAACTAAATAAGTAAATACTTGAAGAGAGAAGAATGAAAGATCATGAATAAGAAAACAACTGAGAATGTGGAGGTTAGATTCCTTTTCACCATTATTATTTTAAGATGTAGTAGTCCTTATTTTGGAATACGAGAACAACTATTTCATTAGTGTTACCAGAATAGAGGCAGGTGTTCTGGTTTTTCACCTCATCTGCCAAACCTATGAGCAGGTGAAGTAGTGTTTACATCAGAGAGGTTACAAGGGAAGAATATGAACCTGAGGAAAAGGAAGAAAATCCAAGTAAAACCAATGAGCAAAAAAATAGAATAAGGTCAAGATATAAGAGAATTAGATTAGGAATCCTATTTGGTTTAGAAAGATGGATTGAAGATGTGAGATTTTGGTGTACATTTTGGGAGAGGGAAAAATTGGTAAAGTGTCATGTATATGGGCCAGGTTAGATTTGGAGAGAAGAACTTTTGGGATAATTAAAAAAAAAACTCTGGCAGTCCTATTTTGGTGCTTTTGTATGTTCTTTTGTTTTGAAAACGAATTATGGTGAAGAAAGTTCTAGAGGTTGCAGGAACCATGAGTTGGGATTTCTGTCACACACAATTCTTATAATAAAATATTTTGTGTGTTGTTAAGACCCAGAAACTATAAATGTAACCCGTGAAGGTAAAAAAGGTAAATTTGCTAACTGAGCTTTTAGAGATTTATGTAGTACCAGTGGTGGGCTGCTGCCAGTTCGGACCGGTTCAACCAAACCGATAGTTCTGAGCACTGGCTGGCCCACCTGCCCCAATGCTATCCGGTCCTAGATATCTCACTTTCCAGTTTGCTCGGCCCATCCCGCAGCCCAGCTGATTTGTGCGCCTCTCCCATACTACTAACCTAGCAGGAAACTGCTCTCATCAAAAAAGCAAATGCGGAAGGTGCACGCTCACGTTTTCGGCGAACCGGTTGTTAAAATATGTGCAGCCCACCTCTGTGTAGTACTCTTGATGCAAGTGTAAAGCTATAGGAGTATCATAAGTAACAATTGCTTTCTCCATTGTTTTTCTAAATCCTTGATTTCGACAAGCATCCCCTTGTTTTCATATATTTCACGTCAGCTTTTTTCCCTAAACCCGATTCTGAATTCATCTCAAGTTTCATTACCAATAAACAGTTATACAGAGAATTACTGATTTATTTACGATTAGCAAAGGTTATTGGAAATCAAACTGCATTTGGTATTGGAGAAAGAAGTATGTAGGTTTTGCTCTTGTGAGCTTTGTAAGCCTGCTATGTCTGTATTAATATATAAATACATTTTAAGTTGGCTGAACACAGTTTAATCAAACGATAAGATTCTTTTGGTAACTTTATGAACTTCATAATTTTAGAACTGAGCCTATATTTTTCCTTTTATTACCTATGTGGCATTTTTTGTGTGTGAATGCAATAGTTCCACGCTGGAGTTGGTTTGCTGGATTAATGGCAGACTCTCTCTCTCTCTTATTCCTCTCCCCTTGCTGTCTGCTTTCCAGCCATTCAACTTTTTGGGTTATCATGTTGATTTATTTCTCATTGTGTTCTTTCTCATTGTTTATTTTATTTTCTATTATTTTACTTCTAATCTGTTTACATTCCTTTCATTTTCTTCCTTTCTATTATTTTAAGTCGCCTTGAGCAGCCTCACAGTGAGATAGGCAGCAAATTAATTTAACAAATAAATAAATAAATCTTCAATGTGTTTGGTGCTTTATAAATTTTGTATATAACATATGTACGTAGAATTGTGCCATTAGTTCTACACATTTTTTTGCAAAATGAATGGGCTTTTTTACATTTTTTACCAACAGCTGGGCACGCACTGTTAGAATGATAAAATCTGTACCTCAGATTTGGATGCTTCCAATCTTTGGTTTTTAATATTGTAATTCCCTTCTGAGAAACTGGTTTTACTAAGCACATTTTTCTATTCCACCATTTATCTATTTCCATATAGACATTGCTGATTATTAATTGACATAATCGCTCCTCGAATCTACAAACATCAACACTGTGTTTCATCATTAAATTGTTCATCCTTAACAGTTTTGCTCTTACTCTTTTGGATCTTATTCTTTACGCTACATAGTCTTTAATCAGAGTTGCATAATTCTCTAAGCTCCTAAGACTGTGCTAAAAGCTAAATAGGATCAATACCTTCTTTTTGTTTTATGCCTTCCTTTTTGTAATGCTTTTTTTATTGAAGTAAATACCAAATTTCCCAAACAATAACTGGAGTTTTTGCTCATCAGAAACCTTATCAAATTGGAACATATTAAACCCTTCTCTAGCATCTTCTCCAGCAACATGCACAGATAAGGCTACCTGCAATTTCTCATTCTTATCAGCTCTTCTAACTACATGGTGCAGCCTCGGTTTCCATTTTCTAATGTTCTGCCAAAAAATTGATTTGAAGTCTGTTGTTGATCCATTATTGTATTTATACCTTCCAAAAGTCTCACTTTCTTTCCCATATCCTGTTTTATATGTTAAATAACAGCAAACAGAAATAAAAATAAATCCAATATCCATCTAATTTTTACTGCTACATTCCAGCTTACAACATATGTAGCCTACACACAAGCCTTGCTCTTTTAAACTACCCCACTACACAAATTAAAATATACTCCCATTACAGTTCACTGTTACTGAAAGGAAAGACTAGGGGTGACATGACAGCAGTGTTCTAATATCTCGGACTGCCACAAAAAAAGAGGGAGTCAAGCTGTTCTCCAAAGCACCTGAGGGTAGGACAAGAAGCAATGGATGGAAACTAATCAAGAAGAGAACCAACCTAGAACTAAGGAGACATTTCCTGAGAAAAGAAGTGATCAGTGGAATGGCTTGCTTTTAGAAATTGTGGGTGCTCCATCACTGGATGTTTTAAAGAAGAGATTGGACAATCATTGGTCTGAAGTGGTACAGGATTGTCTGTTTGAGCAGAGGGTTGGACTAGAAGACCTCCAAGTTTCCTCTGAACTCTGTTATTCTCTTACTCTCAAGCAGTAAAACTTAAAAAATACTTTCCAATCGCCTAGGCCAGTGATGGCTAACCTTTTTACCATCGCATGCCAAAAGCGGGGGTTGTGCGGGGGATGGGGTATGTCGCACACACACGTGCCCATACCCATAATGCAATGGCCTCCCCCCTGCGCATGCATGCACAACCACCCCTGCGCTCCCCTCCCGCGCATGCATGCAGGCCTCACTCCGGTTGGCCCGTTGGGCTGTTTTTCGCCCTCTCCAGGCTTCAGGAAAAACAGACCCAATGGGCAACCGGAAGTTGGCTCATTGTCTATCTGTCTGTCTCTTTCTCTCTCAGAACCAAACATACCTACTACACCAACTGTACCTCCTATCTTCTCCATAACAACATCCCTATGAGTGGGATTGGGCCAAGAGAGAGTGATTGGCTAAAATCACTCAGCCTAAGGCAGGCCAAGAACTCACAGGCTCTTGGATTCTAGGCCAGCGCTTAGCTACCACACCAATCCGGTTCTCTGGTTATCTTATCCTACAAAAATAAAAAACATCCTGGAATCCCTGTTGCTTCTGTTTCTCGATTTTGTCTATCTTGAAGGACTGACAACTGCCAAAGTACCAGTAAATAACCTTCTGACTAAGATTCTGTCCTCACAAACTGTATAATATATAAGTTTTATAATTGATTGCAGTAATTCTTAAGCATTTATAAGAAGACACTATTACTTTTGCTGATCCCTCTGACTTGTGTGGAATTTAATGTAATCATTAAAGTTGGTAGCTGCGTCATTATAAACAAGCAAAAAAGCTAAGAAGCAGCCAACTTCTCACGGGCCAGATGTTTAATTTAGTTTATGTGCTGCTCAATTCCAGATGATCCTGTTAAGCTGCAACAACAATAAAATTCAATATAAGTAATCAGAAACAAAACAGAGAACGAGAAAAATATAAACAAGAGAACAAAATATACATGAAATGCATATAATCCACATTGTAAAATTTGTATAACAATTGTGCCCAATGATAAGGCAGTGGGTGACTCTGAATGTATACTGTACACAAGAGCAAGTGGCTGCTCTGAGCTACATCTACATTTTTAATGTTTACCAGGAATCACAAGTAGACTTTTCTCCAAATTGATAAAAATCATTTGGCTTTTCCTTGGAGTTATTTATTTAAAGAAGCTACCGGTAGCTTTGTATTTGCATAGACATTGGGTTCTATTTGCACATTTGGAAGTCTCCAAAGTAAAAGCATAGATGTGACAAACATGGCAATGTGAATCACACTCTGGCCAATAGGCTAGGTTGTGATTCACATTGCCATGTTTGTTACATCTATGCTTTTACTTGACTGGTTCCCACATAGCATAGTTGATTGTATCAGATGATTGAGATGTATATAAGCTGATATATATATAATTACTATTTACATGAGATCTGTGTATGACTTCAGCAACTTCATGTTCAACTTCCCTGCAGATCTTCCCCTACCACAGATATGTGGTAGAAACATTTTTGCTATGTCATGCTATGCAGAAACAATTCAGTCTGAATATTAGGAATGGTACAGTATGTAGATCGCTTGCACAAAGCTGCAACATTCTCTTTGAAGTTTGTTGTTTCTTTTGTATCAAACCTGTAATCAAAAATGATGTCGGTGTTCCCCAATCTCCAAAGTATCTCCTGATACTTTGACCTACTTATCGTTGATGTCCCTTCTGATTTTAATGAAATATGGGGCATTGAGTGGTTTTGGAGAGGGGAACACCAGCACATTTCTACCTGATTTTCTCACCATGCATTGCCTTACTGACATATAGAGATATTAAAGCACTTGTTCCCTGAATTAGATGGGTATCAAATTGGGAAGGGCTGCCATAATGCATTGATAGATGTATAGCGCATGCTATTGTTATTGCTTCACCTGCCTGTGCTACCACTTTTTCTACTTCAAATGTTTCCTTAGTTATGATATCGCAACAAATTTACTGGTCCCCTACTCTGTTCCTGCCCGTAGAGCTAGAATCCCCACCTTCCTTTCTGTCCCCCTCCCCCCTCCCTGTTCCTTGCTCGCTGCAGGACCCATTTATTCATGCCTCGATTTTAGCACCTCCCAAATCTGCCACATAATGGAATAAACCAGATGTGTTTAAACTATTAAGAGGAACAAGTACTATATAAAGCCCATTAATCCAGTCCTTCAAAAATAGAGATCACTGGCTGCTACAAGTTGTACGGAGGAAAGAATTCTGTCCTGTTATATGAGCTGCAAGTCCTTGGAAAAATGCGGGTTCTAATAGGACTTTAAATCTCCCTTAAAGATCGTTCTAAAACTCTTTTTTTCTTTGTGCCTCCCTCTCAGCTACGGTCTTCCTTTTTGTTTGGAAGTGTATATCTACTGCTTTCCCCCCCCAGAAAGCAGCGTTTGAACCTGTCACGGTAAGTGGGACTAGGACCGAGCTTAGTTACTAGTTGCCCTGAGCACAACGTATGCCCTTCAGGAGATCTGCGGCCTCAGCTATTTGCTTTTGTGGTTGATTAAGTTCTTTGCATGTTTCCTAACTGTTACTTGAATATAGACAGTAGGCTCAGCAGATGTCTCTCTGATACGGTACCAGATTTCAAAACTCAGTATCTTCGCCTCACATTAATAAAGAGTGCAACATCATGATTTAGCTGTTGTTTTAGCTTTTGAAAAGCCACAAATAATTAATCCAAAGGAGACAGTGGTCATGGTTGAGAAGAGGGGGGAAAAAATGTATGTTTCAATTTCCATTTTCAACTATAGTTGAACAGGATCTACATCAGTTAAGTTGTTTTGTTTTTGAGCCTTCCATTTGGCCAACTATTCTATCAACCAGCCAGCCAGATAAAGGAACAAAACATTTGTGTTTTTTCCCCCAAACCCAGCCCAGGAGGGAAACTCCTAAGCTTGGTTGAAATTGGGAAATACTTTGTATTAGCATTTACTGTGTGTTCCTTTCACAAAGGAGTTTTTGATTTAGAAAAAAACCAAGATCAAACCAGATCCTAACTTGCCAGAGGCTCTTGTGTCAGCTGGTGAATGGAAGCAGTCAAGTAGCTCAGCCTCCACATTGATTTCCTGTACCTACCTGCACTGATTTAAGCCTGGAGGAATGTGAAAACTTGTGAAACAAATCAAACCACTCTTTAGATTAAATTGTAAACAGTACCCATGTCCTTTGAAATGCGCTTCCTTTTATACGAGATACTGATCTTCACATAAGAGAAGCATTTTACATGTTATATGGTAGGCTGGAGCCGGTATACTAGGACACCCCTCCCCCTCCCCGCTTGAATACAGGCAGGTTAAGCAGAACTGATGAGCAACTGTTTTATTTCTTCTAGTCAAACTGAATTGTCTGGGTTTTTTTTACATTGTTTATCGAAGTTTATTATAAACTACAAATAGAAATAAAACTTAGGAAAGTTAAAGAGGAAATGCAGAGAGAAAGGAAAAAGAAGAAAAGGAGAAATGACTTTTTTTTTTAGTGCAGCAGAATACAAAAAAAGAAAGCTACAACCCCGATTTTTTGCTTTACGTTTCTGAAAGTTTCAACCATCTCCATAACAAGTCGTTCTAGTCATCAAAACCTAAAATCAAAGTTTCATTTTTGTGATCAGAAGCAACATAGTTTAGGACCAGGAAATGTTCTCGGCTGTCTTTAAACAAATTCAGAGGAATGAACAAGTCACTTTTAGCAAACGTCTAATGTCTTTTTGCATAGGAATATCACAAAGTACTATAAAAAAATTTGCCGCAATATTTTCTACAGCATTAAAAAAAAAAACTGTACATAAGCTGATAATCGTTAAGACTCTTGGTCAATCATTATTTTGTATTCTTCTTGCGGGAGCATCGGAGTTAGAATTAGAGTTAAAGTAAGCAATAAACATGGTGAAAATTTGAAGGAATCCTCATGATCTTTAGGTAATATTCCCAGAGTCTCTTGGAGAAATCAGTAAATTGTAGCTTGTCAGTTGCTTACATTTAAAAGCTCTGTAATCTTGATGGTAGGTCTGGTGCTCCACCTAGTGGAAAAGTGAATATACTGCATTAACAAACCAAAGAATCATTTTGATCCATATTGCCAAAGCTGAAATATATATTATCATATTCGAATTCACTTAAATGCTAAATGCTTTACCTTTCTTTCCTTCCTGTTTCAGATCCATTTAGGCCATTCACAATGCATATTAGATTTGAAGAAACAATTACATTTGGGAGACTGGCTGTTTTGCAGTCTTTCAACTATCCTGAGTCTTGACTAGGCCTGTACAACTTATTGATGGAAAAGGGGCACATTGATAAATTAAAAGTCTTCATGGACCACACAAAAAATAAGAGTCCCAACCAGCTGCTCTGTGGCTGGCAGAGTGATGGAAGTGGTAGAACTGGTGGCAGTTCTAAAATACTATTTTTAAAAAATGGGAGGGGGGAGAGCACAAAGCTGCCAGTAGGCTGCATGCTGCCCAAAGGTTGTATGTATGATATAGAGTCTAGACTATGTTTAATTGTTGTTCAGATATTTTATTGCAGTTAGTGCAATTCGGGAAAATTGAATCTTTTTTACTTTCTGCTATGTCTGGTTATAAAGACTGAAGATTATTTCATCAGAGGGGGTCCCTACCAGTTCGGACTGGTTCTACCGAGTAGGTAATAGACCGCTGGTGACGTCATGGAGCCGGCTCTACTCCATGGGTGCCGCCATCTTTTCCCCCCCAATTTTTTGGGGGTTATTTTTCTTCTGCGCATGCGCAGAAGCCGGGTTTCCGGCACTGCACATGCGTCACCATCTTGTTTTCGGCCTTTTTTTGGGTTTTTTTTTTCCCTACTGCGCAGACGCATGCCCATGAAGTGCGCGTGTACCCATGAGGTGCGGCCACGCGGTGTGGGAGGCAGCAAACTGGCAGCGAGGTAAGTTAGAACCCACCCCTGCTTCACATGTGAGAGATACTTTCAAAAACAGTTTTAATTACTGTTCATGTTGTAGAAGGAAAGGAAACAGTAAAGTGACTGAAATGTAGTTGTAAAAGCAAGCCTACAAGTATGGCCCTTCCTGGGTTCAATCACTCATTCCATTTCCAGTTTAAAGAACAACAGCCAAAGCTGAGATATACAAGTAGTTCTCAATTCACAACCATTTGTTTAGTGATGGTTTGACGTTACAGCGGCATTGAAAAAAGTGACTTATGGCCAGTCCTCACCCTTATGACCATCGCAGCATACCCATGATCAAGTGATCCAAATTTGAATGCTTGGCATATAATTGTGATAATTGCATCATCCTGGGGTCATCTGATCTTCATTTGTGACCTTCCTAGCTGACTGCATAATAACTGCATGATTCACTTAACAACTGAAGTAATTCACTTCACAACAGTGGCAAAAAGGTCATAAAATTGGGCACGACTCACTTAACAACTCACTTAACGCCTTACACATCAACAGATATTCTGGTCCCAAATGTGATCATAAATCAAGGACTACCTGTACTATGGATACTAGTGTGAAGAAATGTACATCTGGTTCTTTTTTTACATTTTTTTTTACTGAAGGTTAGGAAGTAAATAGACGGCCCAGTGGGCAGAATTTGATCCGCGGCTGTAGATTTTCCATCTCTGGTTTCTGGAAATGTCTCCAAGTGGAAAGTTATGAGGTTGTTATGGGCTAGTAATGTTTGAATTTCAGTAACCATAGGGCTGTCATTGTATATGTTCCTTTTAAATAAACAAATGCAACTCATAGGTTTACAGTGTCATCGAAGCAATAGATGAACGAGTACCGTCGGAATATAGACATGGCAGAAAGGAGATAGGGATGCTAACTATTTAAAACATAGTTGTGGTTAAGCAGAGCCACAGAATCTGGAGAATTCCTCCTTGGATTCTGAAGTGGAATTGGAAGGAAGAAGTAGAGCAGGGGTGGGGAACTATGGCCCTTTTATGAGACTTGTGGACTTCTGGAAGTTGAAGTTCACAAGTCATAAAGAGGCCATAGATCCCCATTTTTGAAGTAGAGGGACATACCTCACATATGTTCAGGGGGGATGTTTAAGGCTTAATGGGCATCAAATGGATACTGCAGTAGACAGCAAGCGATAGTGTGTGATTGGGAGCAGTTGGAACAGAAGTGATTAGCCGGAGGACCCTTGATTGATTGATTATGTACTATCAAGTACTTTTGAATTCCAAGCGACCACCTCATTTTCTCCATGACAATCTGTCTTTCAGGACTCCTCACAAGGAGGGACTCATCAGCACTGTAACTTGAGTCCATCCATCTTGCTGCTGGCCATCCTCTTCTCTTTCCTTTCACCTTTCCCAGCATGAAAGTCTTTTCCAGGTGTTCAGATAATGTGTTCTGAGAAGAATAATCTGAGTCTACTCATTTGTGCTTTGAGGGAGAAACCCTGGGTTGATTTGTTCAATGATCCGTTGGGTTTTTCTTGGCTCTGCATGGTATCCTCAGGAGTCTTCTCTAACACCAGTGTTCAAAGGCATTCGTAGTTATCCCACCTTGTTTCTTCAAAGTCCAACTTCCGCTCCGTTGAGTGTCACAAGGAATACTATGTCTTGTACTTTTCTGATCATTTTAGGTATAGACATAAAACAGCATCCAACATTTTTTTCCCCCACTGCCTTCGCGCCTGCTCCACCAAGTGCTCTTTTAGGGCACATTTTCTTGATTGTTTGTTCCTTTACTCTTGATGTTTGAAAGGCAGAAGCTTTCTAACACTTCAATGTCGGTTCTAACTCTGATTGTTGTACCTGTTGTCATTAGTGTAGTCTTCTTTATATTTAACGTTACTCCCTTTTCCCCCCACTGTGCTCTTTGATTTTAGTAACTAGAGTATGCAGATCCTTTCCATTTTCTGCTATCGGGGTAGTGCCAATACCATAGCACATATTATGGATGTTTCTCTCTCCAGGATAGAATAGCAAGTAATAACAGTCAACATTAATCCTCCATTCAGAAATGAGAATAATAATAAAAGAACTGACTCACAGGTCGCAATGACATGCTTAAGTGAACTCATACCCTTTTGAAGCAGCTGCCTACAGGGGAAGTATAATAATTAAGAAATATAATGGAATATGCAAGGATTTAAAAGATAATAACAACTTGTCAGAGATACAGCAAGGGATAGAAAAGAAGTGCAAATGATTGAAGAGGAAAGTCTCTGTAGAATTGGAATGATAGCGGTGAATTATTTTAAAGTAAGATTTTGAAAAAAAGGTAAGAATAATAATGTGTAGTAGAGGAAAAGCTGGGAAGGCTGCAGTGGTCTAAGCAGCCAGGTTAACATGAAGCGCGCTGAAGGGGCAATGATGAATAGGTAGAAAGTTGCAGCAGAGAGAAGTGACTAGGCTTGACAACAGATTGATATCCACATTTAAAGCAGAAAAAGGCAACTGAAAATATAGTTGAAGCTATGAAAGATGTTCCCTTCCAATTGTTCCTGAATTATTAAGCAATTGAGTATCTTCAGTACATACCTTCTAGCAGTCTCTGAAATTGCAAGAGAAATGCAAACTGGCTAGTCTTTTTATTGTTTGGTTTTCAATGTTGACATATTGCAAAGCATCTATCTTGCTAATTTATTTATACACATAAGTGTATAAACCTACCCAAACTCCTAGCAGCCAAAAAACAATTCCCCTCAATAAGAAAAAAAAAATCAGTACCATAAAGAAATTGAATTATACTCAACATGGATCTATCTGTCCATTGTCTGGTTGCTTCCGAAATGCATTTTTTAGTGAAACAACCCAAAAATGCCAAAAAGGACACATAAGGAAGTTCTAGGCAGCATACCAATAATATAAACTAATAGTTTATGTGTACATGATCAGATAATGATTTTAGTACGGTACTGGTATATCACTTGTCTTTCCCCCCAAAAAACATGTTTTGTGACACTTGGTGTAAAAATAATGTTTCATGCCGTATTGATTTCTGGACACATGGTGGCAATGGTGAGTTGCAAAAAACTTGTCTTTTTGCTTTAAGTATTCCACTATTTCTCCCAAGAGAATTATTGTTGATTTACATTTATTTCTTGGGGTGTGGGTGGAACAACCGTGCCTGCATTGTATGTGGATTTCAGCATTACTCTAAAATATCATTTTGTAACATTAATTTTAAAGGGGAAGGGAAATATCCCCTGTAGTAGAAAAATATTAAAAGGTGGCAAAATTATACTTCATTATAATGTAAGAGTTAGTAAATACAAACAACCATTCAGTAATTGGCTGAACTTAAGAAAGCCACATTCTTTCCAACTTAAGCCTATCTCAGGTCGTTTGAGTATAATATTTGAAGTATAAAAGTATAGGTGCATTGAAATAAATAGAAATAAAATGAATTATAGTTAGTGCCCTTAATATTGCCAGACTTCTCCTGTCATTAGGCTATGTGTGCTGAATTAAAAGTTTTCTGTGTCTTGGCAAAAGGTGCTTTGGGATTGTCTACGATAGGGATTTTCACACTCTTGGAGTTGGTTTAAACATTTTCTCTGGAACCCCTTATTAAAAAGCAAAGGTCCAGTGACATAATATTGGATGGGTTAGGATAGAATAGAAACATAAAGCCGGAAGGGAGCTGGAGGTCTTCTAGTTCAACCACTTGCCCAACACAGTGGACCTTATACCATCCAATGGTTGTCCAGTCTTTTCTTGAAACCCCCCCTTCAAGATTTAATGGAACATCCTCAAATCTGGGAGGCAATTAATTAATTAAATAAATAATTAATTTCTCTATTGTTAGAATATTTTTCCTTAATTCCAGGCTGTATTTGATGAACTTCCACCCATTGTTTCTTGCCCTAACCTCAATACTTTGGAAAGTAAGCCAACCTCTTCTTCTCTGTGAGAGCCCCTCAAATAGCTATATGTCACCCCTAATCCTTCTCTTCTTTAGGCATACATTGTTCTCTTAACCATTCATAGAATAGAATAGAATAGAATAGAATAGAATAGAATAGAATAGGATAGAATAGAATTCTTTATTGGCCAAGTGTGATTGGACACACAAGGAATTTGTCTTTGGTGCA
>JANHFT010005105.1:0-15487 GCA_032467955.1 Pseudoxenodon macrops
AACAGATTTGGAGAGAACCAGTTCTATGACATCACCAGCTGCTTGCAACCTACTCTATAGAACCGGTGCGAACCGGTGTGAACCGGTAGGATTTCACCCCTGATCCTCTTGTTTTGAATCATGGGGCTGGAAGAGGAAAGAGCAATCAAGGATCAGAAGTAAGAAAGGAGGTATAGGCACCTCAGAAGTATGGAGTTGAGGAAGGGAAGAGAAAGCCTGAGGCTTCCACAGATGGAATTGAGAAAGAGGAATTATGAAAGCGGTGTGTCGCCCAAACAAACAGAAGCTCTTCCCCTTTTGTGATGTTGTGCAAACATAGAAAATGTGGGGCTGATGGTATCCTTTTGGTAAGAGGGCTGCCCCTGGCCTTATCCTAAGCCTATTATACTACTTAGGATAGAATAGAATAGAATAGAATAGAATTCTATTGGATAAAACAAGTATTAGATTTATTCGTTTAGTTCGTATTCATATTGTGCAGTATGATTTAGCTATGTGGCTAGAGAGACATTCCCTGGAGATGGGGTCCAGCATGAGTCCTAAATCTCAGAAGACAAAACCTCCGGTCCTGGTGGCCAATCCAGATTGGATCCTGCAACAGTATCCTGGGACAGGTATATTTGCTTTCATTCGTGATTTAGCTATGCTTCTATTCTAGCCCTTCTTTACTTTTCATATATTTTTTGTGCATAAAGCCCGTGTGTTTTACAACCATTCATTTAATGGAACTTTTTAAGTACATAATCTTCTCAAGCACAACATATTTAAATATATCTTTTCTCCAAATTTGAGTTGACATTTTGATATATTTAAACTAACAGAACTGTAACGCAGCATCCAAGAATTACAAAATCTGGAAGATTTGCAGAACTTCGCGGTAAATGCAAGATATAATAATTAAATCTTGGAGGCTACAAAAACTGAATTCCTTAAGGTTTCAGAAGTGAAAGCTTTCAAGATTTCCTATCCCTAGTCAAGACCAAGGAAGGGAAGGGAAGGGAAGGCTAAATTTAACTTACTGATTTGAACTCATTATCCAATGCTTAGAAGCCAAGCTGTACTTTATTAAAAAGCTGCTCCAAGATCAAACGTCCAATTTTGAAGAAACTTTTCTTCTTCCAGTTAAATTCTCTCCTCTTCTATTTATTTCCCCCAGGGAGCTTTCAAGTTTATTTCATATTTCTTCTGATAGTATCTTGGAGTTAATCTTATTGTTGTGCAACAGCAAGAGTAGCTGCCTATTATTTATCTCTCCTTCATTCTGCATTCTCTCTGATATTTTTTTTATAAGCCTTACGGATGGAGTTTTGTCACGATGTCTCCCATTTAAATTAACAACTGCGGTAGGAAATGATAGAGGCTGTAGGCCTTGGAGATAAGATTCCACTTTGAGTGTTTGAACACTGACAGCCTTCAGCCACCGTTAATAAAGTCAGAGCAAGAACTTCCAGATCCATTAGAATTTCAGGAACACCCAAGCAATTTTTTTTCATTAAACCGAAAGAAAAGTGGGGGGGAGGAGAAAAAAATTCCCTCATAGCAGAGGTTTATCGTATCATATTATTCCAGAGGTGGGTTCCTACCGTTTCAGACTGGTGATGTCACAGAGTCGGTTCTGCTCCGTGGGCGCCGCCATCTTTTTTTTATTATTATTATTTATTTATTGGTTTTTTTTTCTTCTGCACATGCGCAGAAGCCAAGTTTCCGGCACTGTGCATGCATCGCCATCTTGTTTTCAATCTTTTTTTGGGGGAATTTTTTTTTGGGGGGTGTTCTACTGCACACGCTGCACGGGAGGCAGCGAACTGGTGGCGAGGTAAGTTAGAACCCACCCCTGTATTTTCAGGTAGCACTGTTTAGTGTCTGACTCTGACTGGTTGGCCTTCATTAACGGAAACCTTTTCGGGGGGGATGGGGTTGAAAGAGTTCCAGGATTTCCTCCAATCACCACTTTCCCTCCATATGGACCTCAAAAGAAGCTAGAAGTAATTTTTTAGAACTGGGAAATAAGTAAACTATCTCCCTACTTAAAAAGTACCAAGGAAACTGATATTGAGAACATGTTGCAAGGTCTGAGGTGTCCTTCGTGTTAAGCCTACTTGCACTGAAGTTACATTTGAGTTGGTTTCTAGTGTATTATATGTTCAGAATAACTCAGTGTGTATATAACGATATAACTAAGTTGACTTATCACTGACCCAGCCTTCTTCTTTAAATACATTTGAAATTGAAATGAATGGATCAAGGTTAATGTCAGTTTTAGTTGCCTAGGGAGTCTTTTGCTTCTTTCTTTTTAGCAGCATGCTATATTTTCATCTCTTTGCTGAAAATTGAAAGTATGTTTTAAATCATTGCAATATCTCCATTCCCTAATTTAAACTTCATGTTTCTCTCAATGTTTAAACAATGGGCTAATTTTTACTTCTATTGAGTTTTTTTTTTTTTATGTGGACTATTTTTAACATAAGGTTTATAAAACACCTTGAAATTTAAAAGAAGAAATCAAAGGAAATATCTATCCAAAATTGATGATGATGAGGAGGAGGAGGAGGATGTGATGATGATGACAATATGTCTTATGGAAGTAGCATCAAGAGTTTGGATGAAGATGATTATTATAAATACCTGGGCATCCTTCAAGCTGGCAACATCAAACATATTTATGTCAAGAATAAAGTTAGAGGTTTATTTCAACAAAAAAATATAAAAGATAAAAGCAGAAACTTTTCTTTTGGGTTTAATGGAAAAAGACTTGGAAAAATTATTTGGAACATTGATGTTATTATATATGTTGACCGCAACAAGATTACTTTATGCACAAAAATGGAAGGAGATTTTAATCCACACAATAGACGAATGGCTGCAAAAGTTGTTGGAGTTAGCAGAAATGGTTAAATTGACTGCTTTGAAAAAAGAAAAAGAAAAAACTACAAGTACTTTTGTTTCTATTTGGAAACCTCTTCTGGACTTTGTGCTTGAGGTGGGAAAAAAATGAAACTTTGATTTTGGGTTTTACTGATTAGATAGATCTGTTGTTATAAAAATGGCTAGTTTATAATTATCAGGTAAAAGAAAAAAGTTGATGTTACTTCTTATTCTACTGCACCAAAGGGAGTCAGACGTCAATGCCCTTTTTTTCTTTTTCCCTTTTCTCTACACTTTTCTCTTCCCTTTTCCCTCCCCTATTTTTCGTATTATTTGTTTTTGTATTTTATATTATAAACTAATAAAAAAAGATTGGCATAGAAAAAGAATAAGGTTAGAAGTTAATATATCATGAGAATACATGAGAATGAAGAAGATCTTAAAGTCCAAACTCAGTTGAAGAAATACCATCAAGGCAATGAATACCTCGGGAATTCCAAGCATTAGCTACACAGCTGGAATAGTGGACTGAATTCAAGCAGAACTAAAAGCCATGGAGAAGAAGATCAGAGAAATAATGACAGTGAATCATGCCCCTCATTCACACAGCGATGTTGACAGACTGTACTTACCAAGGCAAATAGGCGGGCAAGTATACCAGACAAATGAAAAGGTACTACAAGAAAACTGAGAGCTGTGCCAGAGGTTCAGCCCTCCTAAACAGGTTTCATCAGAATAATCAGATGAAGTGTGACTCAATATGATGAGATGTAATTCACAGAAACCCATACCACATTGGCCATTTCCCAGGTCAGTGATGTTGACGGACTCCGATTATCAAAGAGCATAGGTAGACATGGAATGTTGCAAGCACACCAAACAGATGAAGAAGAAGAAAGGACATTGTAAGAATATCTGAAGTTCAGGGGTGGATTTTAACTTACCTTGCTGCCAGTTCGCTGCCTCCCGCGTAGCGTGGGTGTGCCTCGTGGGCACGTGCATGCGCAGTAGAAAAAAAGTCAACAAATTCCCCCAAAAAAGGCCAAAAACAAGATGGCAACGCATGTGCAGTGCCAGAAACTCAGCTTCTGCGCATGTACAGAACAAAAAAATCCCCCCCAAAAAAGATGGTGGCGTGCATGGAGCAGAACTGGCTCCATGACATCACCAGTGGGGTACTACCTACTCAGTAGAACCGGTCCAAACCGGTAGGAATCCACTTCTACTGAAGGTACTGAAGAAGATGCATGAAGGTAGTAAACCATGAAGACTTATTGAATACCAGAGAGACAAAAGTAGCCTACAAAAAAAAAACCAAATGAAGAATAGAATAGTCATGGCAAGGCAATCCAAAGTATCACATTGTGAATAACTTTAAAAAAATAGCAGGCAAAGCAGATAACAGCAAGACCTGGCAATGACTAAGAGCAGGAAAAACGGAGTGCACAGATGAAGCCTTAAGAGCAAATGCTTAAAATCCCAGAATCGAGAAATCAATAACAGACAGCAAATACCACCTCTGTAAAGAAGCTGAAGAAACAATGGATCACCTAGTTGGCTGTTGTAAGAATCCTGGCTACACAGACTGGCTACAAACAATGGCCTGACAAAGAAACAGCAATGGCGTATTTGAATATCTTCAATAAATACCATTTGCCTCAAGTAGAACTGATGGGCTCACAAAACAGAGAAAGTACCGTAGTAGATAATGTAGCAGCTAAGTGCTCTGAGAATTCAGTCAGACCTGCCAAATAACATCTTGACTTGACAATTGTTGATAAGAAAGACCAAAAAATACTCTGGATAGTGGATATGGCAATATCTGGAGACAGCAGAAGAAAAGAGAAAGAACTGGAGAAAAATCACAAAATACAAACAATTGCAAATAGAAATAGAATGAGTGTGGTAAAAACAAAACAAATATAGCAGGATGCTTTTGGTTCCGGTTCGCTCAAGGTCATGCCATATGCGCATGCGCAGCAATAAAAAAATAGTGTATGCGCAGAAGAAAAATCCAAGATGGCGGCGCCCACGGAGACACCGATGGAACTGGCTCCGTGACATCATCTCTGAGCTACTAACGGTTCTAAAAACTGGTTAGAACCGGTAGGAACCCACCTCTGAAATATAGTATCAATAGTAATAGATGCCTTGAGTGGCATTCCAAAATATCTGGGATGCCGTTTCAATACCATTGATATCAACAAAATGGCTGCCAATTGCAAAAGGCTGCATTACGTAGAACAGCCTCCTTTCTGCTACATTCTTTAATATTATTTAGCCGTTTGACTATGTGACCAAGAAAAGTTAGGATTCTCTCTGCTGCATTTAACGCTGAATTCTGTGGAATATCGAGTCTAGCTGGGCATGGGCGGGGCCAACCAAGGGTAATTACTACCGGTTCAGTAGCCAATAGTCCCAAGTGGTTCGCCTGAACTGGTCCGAACCGGTAGGATTTTACCCCTGGTCAGCCATCAAGAGATACATAAAATTAAAACCCATTTACACACCACTGAAAAGAGAGAATAAAAAAAGCTAAGAAGGAAACAAAAAAACCAGAACACATATAAATCAGCAGGGATTAACACCTGACAAACAGTTAAGGAGAAAACAATTCCCCAATCAAGGAATTAGTAAGGAGAAAACCACATCCTTATCAAGGACCACATACTTTTTGTATGGAACTACTCCTAAACTTCATATATAAAATTAACATTTCCCAATTATTGTACATACTTTTAATGTATATTTTAGTACAAAATATTATGTTTACTAGTAGTATCCATGCCATTCAACATGCTTCCATGCTGCAACGGATTCCCTTCTCGCTGGTCATGCCATTTTAGTAGTAAAAAAAAACACCCAAAACTATAATAGGTCTCTCTCTCTCTTTGTAACTCTGTCTTTTCAAGTAAGCGTGCTAAGGGTCAGAAATGTTAACACCATTTGCTCAGACATCAGAACAACAAACCTGTCAAAAAGAATTCCAAAATAGAAATGCATGTATTATTTTTCTTCTTCTTGTGTTCGCTTATCCCTGTCCCTTTCAAGACGCAGCAGCTGGTGAATATTTAGAATTCTACTTGAAGTCTCACCAGTTTTGATCAACAGATCCAGCCACCCTCAGGGGATAAATCAATTGCCAGCAGATGTGGATTGCTATTTGAATATGAGGCCTGAACAGCTTAATTGGGGGGAGAGATGTTAAAAGTTAAATTGACAGTCATGTAAAAAAAAAATTATTGAACTCCCAGTGCTATAATTTGTGTCTGAAACGAGCACTGAGTTGCACTGCTCATTAAGAGGGAGGTACTGATGTTTGTTATACATGTCTTACACACTCTGAGCCTGGAAGTAAATTAAGACCAGAGGGCACACAATCTAAAAATAAGGGAAGCAAAATATCATTCTTCATTCTTTAATGAAGCAGCGCACATACACAAACACCGCTAAGGAAGACATTTATTGGTACAAGTAGTCAGAGGTGGGTACCTACCTGTTCTATCCGGTTCTATAGTGTAGGTAGTAACTCCGCGATAACGTCACGGAGCCGCTTCCTTTTGGTAGCTCTGTGGGCGCCACCATTTTGGATTTTGCTTCTACGCATGCACAGAAGCAATTTTTTGTTTGCTGAGCACATGTGCGCTCGCGCGCTTTGCATGCACGCCTGAGACATGACCCTGAGCGAACTGGCAGTAAGAAGATTCAGAAGCCACCTCTGCAGGAAGTCCTTGACTTACAACCATAACTGCACCTATTATGGCCCAGTATTTTTACCAATTGTTGCACCAATTGTTATTGTTGACCTATAAAAGTATGGTCATAAGTCATGCTGGTCCTGACTGGGCCTAATTTTGTGCTCTTTTTTTAATTGTTGTTAAGCGAACATGGCAGTTGTTAAGCAGATCCTTTGCATTGGGTTCTCTCTCTCTCTCTCTCTCTTTCTCTTTTGGCTGTAAATCAGAAGTAAATGATGGTTCCCAGCAAAAAAACAACAACTCAGCATTGTAAATTATGGTCATGTGACTAGGATGCTGCAAATGGCTGTAAATGCAAGCCGATTGCTAGGCACTCAATATATGATAGTGTGACTCCAGTAGTCCATGGAAAAATTGTTTCCCACAAAACCAGTCCCTGGGGCAAAACAGATGGAGACTGCTACTCTATCAAATGGGATTTAATTCTTTAATGAAAACTAAAACATGTGGTGGGTAAGGGGAGGAGAGAAACTCATATTCTTTTTGATGCAAAAAAAAAATTGCCAAAAATTTGATTGGTCAGTTATATATTTGTGGCAACTCAAATAAAAATTGACTAGAGGAGTTGCTATTTTCATCAAGATATCCCTGAAATTGAATACATATTGTTATTGTTTTGGATGGGCCCTATTCGTGATTTTTAAAGATCTTTGCCAGATTTTTTAATGTGTGGTTTTGATTCTTCATGCCTGAGAGCCAGTAGATGGTGATCGTATGATGATTTTTGAAAATAATAGAAATAGATCTAATGTAATGCCAATTCTAACATTTCTGTTGAAATTTGCCTAATTTGAGTTTTTCTTTAATTGTTTGGATTTTCATAAATATTTGGAAAAATATTCCTAGAAAAATATATTTGTTAATAGAAGTATTTTAATTAAATAACACAAATTAGTGGCATTAATATATGTATGAAAATGCTTATGAATCTGTAGGGATGAATACATCTTTGGAAATTGAATATATATATTTTAAGAGGAATCTTAATTTAATTTAGATAAATTGACCAGTAAATGCTTAATTTTTAATGGGATGTCGGACTTTAAGGTTCTTGCTTACTAAATTGCAACTGCTTTATGAACACTGGGGCTTCAATCTTCCAATTACTTAACTGTATCATTGGCTACACATATTAAAAGGATGGGAGCAGGTTGGAATAAGTAAATCATGTTAACTGGAACTTAATGTGTGGTCCTGACTCTTCATGCCTGACAACTGGTGGATTTGGCATTTTAAGGTCCTTGAAATTAAATAAATAAATAAATAGTGCATACTGTACTTCCTTGGCGGAAAAAGGTCTATTTGGATTCTCTGAGATAAATGACTGGCAGAATTTTGTAAACAAAAAGACAACAGAGTACTATAAAAGAGCAAAGACACTAGAAATGCTGAAGGCATCCATAGGTTGTAGAGTTTTGAGAGAAGAAAACCAAACTTTTATTCTATTTGTTGCTTTCCCTTCCTTTTCTGGATTAAGATTGAGACAGATGGTTACTACCAGAAAAGAGGTGAAAGAAGGGAAGAGAGCAGGGGTGGGTTATACTTACCTTCCCTACTGATTTGGAGTCACGCTGGAAGTGCACGTGCACGTGTGCTCATCACTTCCGACTGATGATTTTTGACTGGAGGACTAGTTCGGGGGCGTTCCAGCCGGCCTTTGCTGCTGGTTCAGTGAGCGGGTGGAAATTCCCGCTACCGGTTCTAGCAAACCGGTCTGAACCCACCTCTGGAAGAGAATCCCAAAGGTATTTTTTCAGTGGCAACTGGATTTACTAGTTTTTCCTGAGGATGTTTCACTTCTCCTCCAAGAAACTTCTTCAGCTCTATCTGGATTGTGGGGAATGTAAGTATTTATACTTATATGAAAAATGCAACTGACCAGCTGTCTGCAAGGGGTATAAATCCTTCCATTCTCCACTATCCAGTCAGAGTTGAAGAAGCTTCTTGGATGAGAAGCGAAACGTCTTCAAAGAAAAAAGTCCAGTTGCTTCTTGAAAAGCATCTTTGAAAGCATCTTTGGGACAACCATGACCTGGATGACTGAGAATCTCCATAGTCATTCTGTGAGAAAAGAAATGAGTTTTGTGCCTGTTGCCATAATTAACTGAGCATCAGGGATTACATCAGAGACTTAATTTACAATATAAGATATAATGTAAAACATATATGCTTGAAGAAATGGGAAAGACTGTCACAATGTCAGTGATGGCAGACATGATAGAGAAAATCATGGTGAATATGGAGGAAATAATTGATTTAAAAAATGGAAGAATCTGGAGTACAAGGTTAAGCAAATTAAGGAAAAAATAAACATTTTAGAGATCAAGACAGAAGTGATAGAACGTCAAGAGGCAGATAAAGATTTAAACAATGTGGCACTATTGAGAAATAAAAGAATTTTGTTTGAGCTTGAAGGTAGTCTTGGAAGAACCTGGTAAGGACATAAGAGAGGATAATTCAGGCTTTCACAAAGTTTCTGGAATGGGATGAAGAAGATATGGAGGCAGAAGTGAACAAAGTGTCTAAAATCAGAAATAAACTTTGCCTGTAATGCTGAGTCTTATGTTGGTTCCAGCCTACTGCTAAAACAGAGCTTCTTAATCAATTGGGCATCTCAAAAGACTTGCTATAATATTTTAATACACAAAGGGAAACTAACTTTCTGTCTAATGTCCTGTAATCACTATTCCAAAACAGAGAAAAACACAAATGTATCATAAACAACACCAGTGTCAATGGCTAGCGGAACAAACAGGAGATTGGAGAACTTCAAAAACAATTTGTGACATGGTGTGAAGATATATTTGTGTTTTTTTTAAAGTCAGAAATATCATTGAAGAGCTTCAAGTTGACTTGTTCATACTAGCCAATCCTAGTATATTTTATTTTATTTTGCTGGATACAGTATGAAAAAAGTATATATTGTCTTCCTAAAAGAAAGATAATTGACCAACAATATATGGTTTCTTCTTCAAATGATCAAACTTTGTCTAATTCTTAGAAGTTTAATATCACCAAAAATTAAAACACATGATAAGTGTAATCCTGATCATGTGAAGCTTTTGGGTTTTTTTCTATACAACTGTAAGTTTATAATCAGACTTAAGGATATATCCAGGATATACTGTCATAGTTCTATTGTGATACTGAATTTCATATAGCTGAAACAAATGTAGGCAAGAAGGAATAGTGAGAATGTTTTGAAGCGAGATCATTAGTTCAAATTTCGTGGTAAATTTGAACTAGCTGGAAGTAGCAGAGGTTGAATGCAGCTTAATGAGGCCTTTAATTGACAGTTAATGTGAGTTGAATGCCAGCCAGACAAGGAAAATAGGAAACTTTGCGGTAAGAAATCTGGTCAGTGAGTCAGTTTTAGGAGACAATTCATTATAGGAGGAAGGTTGATTGGCCGAATGAGTTAGGGAAAAAATTTAAATATAGATCATTAAATAAAATGGAAAGTGATTCGGTAACGTTTCTTTATCTCAGCGGTTCTTAATTATAGGTCCACTATCGCCCACCAGGCATGCAACTCAAACATTAAATACTCCCAAACTACCACTGCAAAATTTAGATATAAAAAAGAAATGTTACAGAGCACAGCTTATGATATGTAGGTGTATATATGCAGTGGAAAATAACTCAGTTCTTCTGAATACTTCAGATCTTCAGCTTGTATATCAGTGTTAAAGACTTGTGCATTGTATGTGCCTGTCATAAATTGGGAAGTGGCTATTATGGTACCAAAAGTTTGGACAGCTTTCCTAGGTAACAGCTTTTCTAACCCTGGTTTAAAATTGACACATTCTACAATCAAATCTCAGTTAAACTATCAATGAAACTGTTGTGCTTGATGGAAAGCAGTTCTTCACTGCTCTTCATTGTTAAGTTTCTTCTTGATGTTTTATGTATTAAGAACCTGTTTCCTCCCTGCCTTTATTACTGCTACAGAACAGAATGTTTTCTTCCTGGGAAGCCAACCACATGTACTATTTTTGTGAAACTGTTGTCCCAAGTTGAAATCCCCATTTGCTGTGGGATTTAAAAAAAAAATAGTTTTGAGGATTACCGTTTAGTGTATAGAGCTGAAGTTGCATAAATTGGATGTTGTGATTTTTAAAATAGCAGGTTATTATGTATTGTTGGATGAGCAGCATAGCTACTTTTTGCTGACTGTCAAAAGACTCTTGCGAATTCCTGACCTTATTTAGAAATAAGGGGTATCCTAGCTTAGTAGAAAAGCACAGGTTATGTAGAATAGAGTAGAATCATAAGGCTGGAAGAGACTCTGGAGGTCCTTTAGTTCAACCCCTTACCTAAAGTAGGAGACCTTATACCATGGGTGTCCAACCATTTGGCTTGTCGGGGGCTGCACTGAGTGAAGAAGAATTGTCTTGGGCTGCATATAAAATATATGATATAGTTAGTGTGCATAAATCACATAATAATGTTAATGTTTTCTTGTGCTGCTGCGTTATTAGCTGTCCAGGGCTGCATAAGGCCCATGGGATGCAGACTGAACACCCTTGCCTTATACCATCCTGGACAAACAGATGTTCAATCTTTACTTGAAAATCTGCAGTGATGGAACACAATTCCAGTGATGAAATACAACTCCAGGAGGTAAGCTGTTCCAAAGACTAATTGTTCTCATTGTCAAAAAAAGTATCCTTAGTTCAAGGTTGGATCTTTCTTTGATCCTACCCTCAGGTACTTTGGAGAATAAGTCAACCCCCTCTTTTCTATGATTGCCCTTCAAGTATTAGAAGATATGTCATCCTTAATCCTTCCCTTTGTTAGGATAGACATATATAGTTCTCCTTTAATCATTAGCCTCCAGACCCCTTATCATCTGTGTTGACTTTATCTGCACATATAGTAGATCCTAAATTCTCTCATATCTAAGTAGGACTGTGAAATGTGTTTGAGGTACTGTATAGTTGCGGTCAATTATTCTTAAAAATAAGACATTATCTCAGTAAAGGCAGATTTCCAGTTTTCTTAATATCAAAACTATCCACCTGGAAGTGTGCATTGACAATTGACTGGCCTTTTGTTAGTAAAAATCAAATGTATTTATGGAATGAAAGCCATAGGATAATGTATTTAATGTAACTAAAACTGTTGGCAGCTAGATCAACCTGCTGATTAGGATTATGAATTTTGTAATCCAACATATATGGAGGTGATCAAATTGGAGAAACCCAAGTAAAGATGAAAAACAACACATAAAACTAATGCATTATATGGGCACTGGTAGGTCTGGTAGACTCATGGAACAGAATCTGTTATCAAATTCCATCAAATCCCAGCAATGTCCAGCCTACCATCAACCTTACCTGCAACTTTCTATAAAACCACTGCCTTGATATCATGGTAAAGTTATGCAATGGACATATAAACATTACATTTTACAGGAAAGCCACAGATTGCCATGTATATCTACCATATATGCTGTCAACTTCCATCCAGAACATACAACTGAATCTATCATTTATTCTGGTGAGAGAGAAGATCCCTGAGAGTGGGTTCCAGCAGGAGTGGGTTCCGGATCCTGCTACTGCCAGTTCACTCAGGGATGGGCTGTGGGAATATGCGTGCTTTGCGCGTTCTTTGTACATGCTTTGCACACAATGCACATGTGCAGTACTAAAATAATAAACAAGATGGTGGCACGTATGGCACCACTGAGAGAATCAGCCCAGGATCGTGGCAGGCCTGGGTCACTGCTGGTTCCAGCAAACTGGGCCACCAAGTTACTAATGGTTCCATAGAACTGGTCCGAACCAGTACAAATCCACCTCTGGGCTCCAGCATGAGTCCAAAAGCTCAGAAGACCAAACCACAGTCCCAGTGACCGACCCAGATTGGATGCTGTGACATATAGCATAATGTATATTTGCCTTCATTCTATCATCAATACTTAGGCTGTATGCTACAACATAATTTGTTCTTACCTATTTTACACTAATGCTCAACTGATGGATTAAAACAGGCATTCAGAAGACTAATCTGCCTACCCAATAAGATCATTAGACAAGTCAGTAAAGCCAAAACAATTCACAGGGAAAGCCTATTAAAAGACAAACTATCAAAAGAGGATACCTACAGCCCAGGGGTGGGTTCTAACTTACCTCGCCGCCAGTTTGCTGCCTCCCGCACCGCATGGGCACACCTCGTGGGCGTGCGCATGCGCAGTAGAACAAAAATCCAACCCCCCAAAAAAAGGCTGAAAACAAGATGGTGATGCATGCGCAGTGCTGTAAACTCAGATTCTGCACATGCGCAGAAGAAAAAAAAACTGAAAAAAGTTCAAAACAAAATCCCCCCCAAAAAATAAAAAAAAGATGGTAGCGTCCATGGACCAGAACCGGCTCCGTGATGTCACCAGCGGCCTACTACCTACTGGGTAGAACCGGTCCGAACCAGGAGGAACCCACCTCTGCTACAGCCTATGTTCCAGCCACTCAAGCACATTATGATTAAGCTACAACCTATTTTGAAAATGACACTTCACACTAGGTGGCAGGCCCATTCTTCAATCCAGACAACCACCCAACCTGAAAGATGTTCTCAAAAACTTCAAGGAACAACAGAGCAATGGTGCTAACATGGAAACCAGAACCTGCAAGAAACTCAGATGTGTACTTTGGCCCCATATTTATACCCACGGCACTATCACAGGCCCCCAACAACTTCATACGCAAGATTAGAGGCACCATCACACGTGCTAATCCTTCAAAGCGATATAGTGATGACTCCTTTGCCTCATCCTCTTTTCAAATCCTATATTGATTTAATCACTCTGGGCATCTGATAAAATGAATTACAGCTTATGAAGTTTCTGCTTTTAATAAAATGTGTTAGAAAAGGTGATACCAGGCTGTTTCTGTTTTTTTTGTTATGTATATATGTATTTAGGATATCAGTAACCTAATTAGTAATATGGCAGTTTGTTCTCATCTCAGACATGAGAAAGTTTGGCTGTTTGAGAAATATATATTATACAATTATCTGTGAAACTGAGTGTTGAATGTGAGCCACATGATATCTCTCATAATAGGAATAGGATTTTATTATCATTATAATCACTTTTTCCCCACTTCTGATCCTGAATGGGTTAAAATCACCAATCTCCCTTACATTTTACAATTTTATTTTGCCACAAGCCTTATAAGCTTCTAAAATGCATTGAGAACTTTTAAGTTTGATTAAACATTACTTTTTATGTAAGACTTAATTTGTGCTTTTCTGCATTGAAATACATTTATTACAATATAACTAATTTGATTGGTTTTTTTAAATTTCCTTGTTATTCCAAATATTAGGAATGTATACTTCATAAATCCCTTGCGTGAAGAATACATTATCCACTGTTTTACTAACTATCATGAATAGTGTTTTGCGTTTTTTGTTTACTTCAAAAGAGGACAGTTAATGGCTTTTACACTTAAAATATTTCTTGGCAAGGTGATAGCTCAGATGTTCAAATATTGGATGGAATATGAAGATCACTGCCCAGTTAGAAGTAGTCCCAAAACAGCTTCCTAATGAAGTGATGTCATGCTGGCCATATGACCGCTAAAATGTCTTCAGACTCAATGACCTTGAACCAGAGATGAGCACTGCCCTCTAAAGTCAGCAACTACTAGCGGAATAAAATCTGCAGAGACTACTGGCAGGGGTGTCAAACTGATGGCCTGCAGGCTGGATGCGTCACGTACAGGCCACGCCCATCCCAACTCCGTAAAGGGGAAAAACGTCATGATAAGTCACATGGTGGCAACATGACACGGCAAGTTTGACACCCGTGTACTAGACTAGAGGCAGAATCTGGACTTTGTCTGTGCTAAACCACACCTAGTTACCTGCTTGACATTTTACATTATGCTAGGTTGTAACCAATAGTCACAAACCTTACCAAAATAAATTACTTATTTACTTACTTTCTTTACATGCCCAGTGATAGACAGTTCATATGATTCTATCATAGTTCTGTTATGCAGCTGTCGTTTTTTACACTTACAAATCGATTAAGCATATAACAATTTGTACTTTTTATCACATTTTTGTTGTATTTGCTGTTTCCATTTTTTTTATTACTCTCAATGTCAGTTCCATTGTTACAAGATAATTTGAGAATATGAAAGTACTTTACTGTACTGTAATTATTTGTTGGAGGAACCCCTAATCAACATTAATTAAATTAGCATGGTGGATCAAAGCTAAAAACTCAGAGTTTGTTCACTGACAAACTAGAGAAATTAGTGGGGTCTCCAAAATTTGCATTTTAATTGAAATATCACTAAGCACAATAAAATGTGAAGAACGCCAGGTGATTGAATTTCGTAGAATCATAGAAACATAGAACTGGAATGGACCTCAGAGGTCTTCTAGTCCAACCTTAGCTCAAGGCAGGAATCTTATACCATCCAAACCAAATGATTGTTCAGTCTATATTTGCAAACACCCAATGATGGAGCATCACAATCCCAGTAGAAAGCTATTCAATTGATTTAATTGTTCTCACTGTCAGAAAAATTCTCTTTACTTCTAGGTTATATCTCTTTGAGAGGATTCCATCCATTACTTCTTGCCTGGCCCTCTGGTTCCGTAAGGAATAAGTCAATCCCCTCTTCTTGTGACAGCCCAAGTACTGGAAGACAGTTATCATATCCACCTGCCCCTGATCCTTTCTTTAATAGGCTAGACATACCTAAGTCCCTCAACCAATGGTGGGGTTCAAATTTTTTTACTACTAGTTCTGTGGGCGTGGCTTGGTGGTTGTGGCAGGGGAAGGATACTATAAAATCTCCATTCCCTCCCCACTCCAGGGGAAGGTTACTGCAAAATCCCCATTTCCT
>JANHFT010005105.1:38427-53731 GCA_032467955.1 Pseudoxenodon macrops
ATGAAGAATCACTAAGTTGCATTTTAGTGTATTAGTTCACGAGGGAAGTTCATTCAGCTAAAGTTAGCTGTTTTGAAAGTAGTTTTAAAAACAAGCTTTAAAAAAACATTAATATAGACCAGTGATGGCTAACCTTTTGCCATCGCATGCCAAAAGCAGGGGGAGCATTTGCATGTGTGCCCACACCCATAATGCAATTCCCTCCCCACCATGCATGCGCACACAACAGTGGTAAAATCCCATTTTTTCCACTACCGGTTCTGTGGGCATGGCTTGGTGGGTGTGGTGTGGCTTGGTGGGGATGGCTTGGTGGGCATGGCAGGGAAAGGATACTGCAAAATCTCCATTCCCACTCCAGGGGCCAGCCAGAGGTGGTACTTGCCGGTTCTCTGAACTACTCAAAATGTCCGCTACCAGTTCTCCAGAACCTGTCAGAACATGCTAGATTTCACCCCTGGTGCACAACCACCACCACCCCACGCTCCCCCCCGTGCATGCACAGATAACCTCACTGAAGCCTCCTGGTAGGCCCTTTGGACCATTTTTCATCCTCCCCAGGTTTCAGGAGCTTTGGAAGTTTGGAAACAAACTTCAAGTAGGCCCATTGGCTCCTTTTTTCGCCATCCACAGGCTCTGGAGGCTTTCCTGAAGCCTGGGGAGGGCGAAATAGCCTCCCGCTGCCCTATGGAAGGGCAAAAACATCTGGTCAGGGTTCGCATGCACGCTGGAACTGACATAGGGCAATGCCTTGTGTGCCCTCAGATATGGCTCCGCGTGCCACCTGTAGCACGCATGCCATAGGTTCACCATCACAGATATAGACTGCCCATCTCACATAACACTATGATGTTTCTTAAATCCTGGGCAATTAATAATATTGACCAGCAATTCCTCCAATAGGAAAAAATAGATCTGAAAATTTCAGTCGTCACACTTAGGGGTGGGATTATTTTGAAAATTAGCCTTTATTGGATGGGATGCTACCCCCTGTTTTCTAGGCTCTTGATCTTCAGCTTTACATAATTTTATTATGACTTCTTGTTAACAAAATCTGATAACTGGTCTTACAAAAACAGTTTATTGTCTAGTATGGATGAGATTTTAATGCATTTAAAGAGAAAAAAAGCAAGTTTGGAAAGAAATGAAATTCAGAGCCATCTAAAGTGATTGCCAAGTTATTGAAATTCAGACATGTTGACTTTATAGAGAATGGAAGATGAAATGTGAGCCTTCTTCATAGAGATGACATGTGTTATTATTTCTAAGATATATGTCATAGAAATAATACAGTTACATTCAGAAAAGTGTCAGTTACAAACACTGAAAGTAGACAGGAAACAAGAACTAGTATTTTTCTCAGTTTCTGATCTGTTTTCTTTGAACATAAAATAAAAAAATGGCTGGATTTTTGTTAATGATTCATTCAACCGGAGAATAATCACCATCATATATCCAAATACAGCTGTTAAGAGACAAGTATTTAGCAAAATCATAAATCAATAAATAAATTCTATTGCAATATTTTCCTGAGCAACTGGGGTACTAACATTAGTCTTTGATCACTCTAGCTGAAGAAATGTATCTGGTGACATATTAATATATTTCAGTCCATTGGCAAGGGAAAAAAGTATTATTTCTTCAGCAATTTGAAATGATTTCAGATGATGTCTTATGCCAAAACAAAATTAATATATCTGGGCTTGATGTTACACTTTTTTCACCTATGCAAGCTAAGCACTAATTGGCTGCTTCCAAGAAACAGCAGATATTCATTCATTCATTCATTCATTCATTCATTCATTCATTCATTCTTCATCAAATTTATATGGCCAGCCATCTCACAAAAAAGTGATTCTGGGTGGCATACACAAAGTTCAAAAATAATATATGCAACACAATTATTATTATTATAAAACATTAAATCTATTTTAAAAATAACAAGGCTAAAAGAGAAGAAATATTGAGTGAAAGGCAGATGTTAATAACAATGGAACCATCCCAAAATTTCATTGATCCCCTGGGGTCCAATTTTTGAGGGAATTCCAGGAAGTCAAAATGGATAAAATCAGTCTCACTTGGCAAAGAGGCAGAAGGGGAGGATAATCCATAAATCAGGGGTCGCAACAGAAAAGGTCCATTGGGTAGGACCTAGCAAATGTAACTATTTCAGTGACAGGATCCATAGCATGCCCTTTCCGCTAGATCTGGTGACATGAGCATGAGTAATCAGGGACATACAGTCCCTCAGATAACCCATTCCCATGCCATGTAGAGCTTTTAGGGTTAAAACCAACACCTTGAATTGGACCTGGAAACAGACTGGTAACCAATGCAGTTTGTGGAGCAGAAGTGTAACTACATATAAATTATCTGTGTCATTGCATTCTACATTACTTGGAACTTCTGGATCAGAGGTGGGTTCCTAACAGTTCTATAGAACTGTTTGTAACTCGGCGATGATGTCACAGAGCTGGTTCCTTCGGTGTCTCTGTGGGCTCCGCCATTTTGAATTTTGCTTCTGCTGATTTGTAGAAGCTCTTTTTTATTGCTGCACGCGTGTGTGCAAGGCGCAACCCTGAGCGAACCGGCAGCAAAACGATTTACAACCCACCCCTGTTCTGGATGTTCTTCAGTGATAGCCCCCTATAGAGCTATATAGTCCAAATGGGAAGTGACTAGGGTAGGAATGACCATGAGTGGAGCCCTCAGTCTAGGAATGAGTCCAACTGGCACCTAATTGGAAGTTGGACAAAGGCCTTCCTAGTCATGACATCTGCCTATTCTTTGAGCAATAGTCATGAATTAGGAGAACCACCAAATTGTGGATGGGGTAGTGCCTTCCCTCCCCCAAATGGCATAGTGAAGTAAGCATGGCTAGGAAGAACTTTCATAACATTTAATGAGGTTTGTTAGTCACTTGTATCAAGCATGGAAACATCTGCTGTAAAAGTATATTACAGATATCATTGTCTACCCAACAGCCACTTATAAAACCAGCTCCATATTCCTACAAAAATGAAAAGTAATTTTGCTACAATTTTCTCCTAGAATAGACCTGGGGATTTGGCAGTAGTAGGATATATGGCAAAAATAAAAATGCTAGCCAAAAGCAAAATGTACTAGCATTTCTATGTCATATATATGAATATATAGAGGCAGAGAAGGGCTGAAGGTCTGCATGTAATTTTTCAATGCAGGTTCTCATTCGACTTCATTTAATTTTTTAAAAGCCTGGTGGGCTTATACTAACAACGAACTCTTCACACAGAGTTTTCTTCCCTTCTCCAGGACCACTTGGATAAAGGCTATCAATGTTACTTCTGGGTTGGGAGTAGCATGCTTGCAAATACTAATTTGCAAAAACCTCTACCTGCCTAATGCAAGAAACAAAATGATGAGATGAGCCTTGGCTACAGTACAGTACAGTTCTCATAATCTCATAATCTGGAATGATCGTGTGTTGAAACAATGGCGTATATCATGGGATCTTTCTAGAAAATCGGAAATAAAAGAGTACTTGCAGGACTAAATGGTGGTCTGAGTCCTTTTGAAGGTTGTAAAGGAGGGTAACCAATCTGGATTCCATGTGACTTTAGGTCTCCTTGGCACTCACCATGTTTTCTGAACCACTTACGTATGTTAAATCTCTTTTTAAGCAGTAAACTACTTGCTACAAAGCAAAGGACTAGCCTTCAGCATTGCATTTATTTGTTACAATGCCTTTGGTATCTGCTAGAATCCCTCTTGCATAATAGAATGTATTGTGAAAAGCAAATTCACTTGCTAATACATGCACGTTTTGTGATGGCAACATTTAGTGAGTTTATCCACCTCAAGCTCTCAAGTTCCAAATAGGACTATGCAGGGGTGAAATCCAGCAGGTTCTGACAGGTTCTGGAGAACTGGTAGCAGAAATTATGAGTAGTTTGGAAAACCGGCAAATACTACCTCTGGCTGGCCCCAGAGTGGAATTGGAATGGAGATTTTGCAATATCATTCCCCCAGGAGTGGGGAGGGCATGGGGATTTTGCAGTATTCTTCCCCTGCCATGCCTACCAAGCCATACCCACAGAACCAGTAGTAAAAAAAATTGGATTTCACCACTGGGACCAGGGGTGGGTTCTAACTTACCTCACTGCCGGTTCACTGCCTCCCACACTGTGTGGGCATGCATCGCTGCGTGGGAGTGCACATGCACAGTACAAAAAAATTCCAACCCCCCCCAAAAAAGGTCAAAAACAAGATGCCGACGCATGCACAGTACCGGAAACCTGGCTTCTGCGCATGCGCAGAAGAAAAAAAACCCAGAAAAAAACAAAAACAATTAAAAAACAATAAAAAAGATGGCAGCATCCACAGACCAGAACTGGCTTCGTGATGCCACCAGCGGCTTACTATCTGTTCGGTAGAATCGGTCCAAACCGATAGGAACCAACCTCTGACTGGTGACTATGGCTCAAAATCATTGCCCTCCTTTGGAAGATGAAATTAGGCCTTGGCTACTTCGCTACCATCTGTTCTGCAAATCTTCTTCTGGCTTTTAAAAAAATAATCCTCAGGGAAGAAAAATTGAACCTAAAGACCCTCCTAAAGAGGGCAGTTAAGTGAAACAGATTTTTGAGATTCTGGATAAATCTTCTGCCTGAAGCTCATGTGCAGAAGAATTTATATCCTACTACCTTTCTTAGCATCTCTTACAAGAGACAGGCAGGCAGGCAGGCAGGCAGGCAGGCAGGCAGACAGGCAGACAGACAGACAGACAGACAGACAGACTTTAAACTGAGTTCTGAATGATAACAGATCATTAATAAAATACAATTAAAACTAAATAAAACCTAGACAGTACAGTACAGCTACAAAATAGAACATACAACATCTTTGATGATGATGATGATGTACACTGAGAGCTTCTGTACCAGAGACAAATCCCTTGTACATCTAATCATACTTGGCCAAATATAGTATTCTGCTCTGTTCTGTTCCACTCCACTCCATTCTTAGAACGCACAAGATCCCAATGTTCCCCACCTCTTATTTTCATCAGTCTTTAAATTGATTGGGTTTACAAGAGCACAATCTGCAACTTGAAACTGCCAATGTTGGCTTTCTGGACTTTGCATATAGGAATACCCCATTATTTGAAGAACTTGATTACAATTCAAATTCCTCTGCACTCAGCTGGATGGTGCAATCAAGGTAGATTAGTTTGTCCTTGTTTTAACATTCTACCATATATTTTAGGGCTTTTTCCCAATAAGCTTCTATTCTTTGGAATTGTCCCCCTGGAGTTATATCTGGCTATCTAGACATTTTAAAAAGTCCTTCACACACTTCTTTTCATACTCTTTTAGAAAGCAGTGAAAGCTTTCTCTCTGTTGGCTTTAGATTAATCCTGAAGTTATGCTTGAGTAGGAATTATATTTTTTATTGATTATTGTATTAGACTAGGAAATGTATTACACTGGTTTGTGGCAATATGGGTTTATATGGTATTTAAATCTCATTTACCTGAACTGGGCTTAATTATAAACACACAAGTAAACGTACTAATATTAATATATTAAAACTATTATTTTATAATAATCCTAAACTTGCAAGAACCAAAATACATTTAAAAATATAATACAATAGAAGCCACAGGCTTAGTCACAGATGAAAGCAGGAATATCAGCAGAATTTTAAAAATAGGTATTTAATTTGTGGAAAGGTTTTGTTGTTGTTGCTCTAGTTTCAAAAACTCCTGCATTAGAATATACACCTGCTTTCTTTTCAACGTATTTAAATTCTAGATTAAAAAATAAGGTTTTCTGCAATTATAATATCAAGATGGTAATAACAGAAGAGGCGGAAATCCTCAACAAATAAAATACTGAAAAGATATTTACCAATAACTGTTTAGCTCATATCCTCCCTGCATATTCCTAAATCTATCTCTGAAATTATCCATGTGGGTTAAAAATAGAATTTAAATGACTATATTATTAATGTGGGAATCAAAATAAGATGAAGAAGTTGTGAAAATTAGTTGGATTTCAAATGAATATGCAAATTATCTTTACACAGGGATAAAATGCTGAATAAAACAAATCCAGTTTGTTTTATTCCATGCAGTAAATGGGTCTGATAATGGCAGTTTCTCCTGGCCTAGGCAAAGTGTAATTATTTGTTAATTAGATTTGGCTAATGAACTTTTAGTCTGAGTCTTCTCACTTCGGAGAGATTTGATGGTGAAGAATAGGTAGAAGTTATTGCAACTGGGATTTTATTCATCCATTGGTTTATTAAAAGTATATCCCACTTTTCATTCAGGACCTCAAAGCAACACATATAATGCAGGGGTGGGTTCTAACTTACCTCGCCGCCGGTCCGCTGCCTCCCATGTCTCGTGGGCGCGCGCATGTGAAGCAGAAAAAAAACCGAAAAATTCCCCTCCCAAAAAAAGGCTGAAAACAAGATGGTGACGCATTGGATAATCCCATCGACCATTTGTTGTAAAGTCATGGCTAAGACATACACATCTTTGTTATAATATAGACAACCCATGTCTCATTGAGTTAGCATTTCAGAGATATTCCCTTTACATAAACAGCTAAACAGAATGACCATGGATCAGCAAAAAAGCAGTGGAAGCAGGAATGACTTCCGATTTTCTGCTGGATTCCCCATTGACTGTGTAACAAAGGACTCTCACTTGGTGTGACGTCAAAGAAACCTCTGCAGCTGCCTCTCTCTGTGTCGCCATGTTGGGAAGTGGACAAAATCCATAACACATCAAACAGCGTCTATGGAAATTCTTAGTCATCCAGTCCATGATCGTCTCAAAGGTGTTTTTTTCAAAAGACAACTGGTTTATGTTCTTTCCTTGAAGGGGAAAAAAAAGTTTTGCTTTTTATCCAAGAAGCTTCATCAGTTCATCATGACCTAATTCTTCCATTCTTCTATCCAGTCAGAACTGATGAAGCTTCTTGGATGAGAAGCGAAATTTCTTCTTCCTCAAGGAAAAAACTTAATCGAGTTTTCATTAAACAGAATTAGTGTCTCCTGTGTGGTTAAGCTGAAGTTTTGGACTTCACTTCCAAGTGGCTAGAGGAGTGAAAGCCAAAGAAACTTCACACCGATGGCCCCATTTTATCTTCAGGAAGACAGCAAATATTTCATAGAGCATCAGGGCAGATGCACCTTATGGTGGATTTTTCTCTTAAGGGTTTTATTAATTTTTTCCTGTTCCTTATGAAACTGCATAGAGTGAACTTTAATTGTTTGCAATGTATATGTTATTTTATTTTTTATTGGTTGTAAATTCCCTTGTAACATATGTTATTTTATTTGTTTTCATTGATTGTAAATTTCCAGGATTTGATCCAGGGTGGCATAAAAATAAAGTAATAAATAAACAAGCAAAAAAAAAGAAAAAAGGAATTACATATAGTCTAATTAGAAAAAAACTAAACGTTTTATTAAAATGCTGAAACAACCAGCTATAACCTATAGATATACAGTTACAATTTGGTTTTATAAGACATTCATCATACTGTTAGACATGTTGTACTATTCAATCTGTTATAAAACTCAGTATTGTCATATTAACTGTGCTATTGTTGTTTGTGCCAGCTACTGTGTTTCCCCAAAAATAAGACAGGGTCTTATTTTCTTTTGACCCCTGAAATAAGCACTTGGCCTTATTTTCAGTGAGGTCTTATTATTTTTGAGTTGCAAGAGGGGGCGAGCATGGCCACCTCATGGCTGCTGCTGTGTTTCGGGGAGGGCTTATTTTCAGGGATTGGCTTATTTTAGCGCATGTCCTCAAAAGCCTGATTGGGCTTATTATCCGGGGAGATCTTATTTTCAGGGAAACAAGGTAGGTGAGATCAATCAGTTACAGATGTTTATAAGAGAACTAGCTGCTAAATTATTCTGAGCACTGAATTGCTACTGTGAACTTCAAATATGGAATCTCTATGAGAAACCCAGTGCTATATATTTCAATTTCAGTTGCCCAACCTATAAACCTTTAGTCCACCCTATCACTATAGTAGTAAAGTTTTAAAAATATGTTTTCAAAGTCATTCTGATTTAGCCTTTGTAAAAAAAATGGTTATTTTTCATCTTTAAATGAGGCAATGCCATTTAAAGTTACTTCTATTTTCACTGGATATAAAAAGAGATTTCTTATTGGCAATCAGTAGCCACAGGTTCATTTAGCTAACATACCAATTTGGATTTAAATAGCCTGTGTTCATGTTACTCAAACATGGATGAAAGTTTTGCTCAATATTTAATTGTAAACAAAAAATGGATTACATCAATTTATAGAGAAACTTTACATCTATTGAGAGCCGATGGCAGGCAAAAAGAAGGTAGGAGATAAATTTGCAATTTTGAAAATCATAAAATTAGATGATCTTTCACTGTGGCAAAGAAAGCTATATAGAGAAAAGGTTTTTCCTTTTTTTTTGTTCTATTATTTACAGTAAAAACAATTGAGAATGAATAATTCTCAATAAATGAATCCAATTTTTCAGGATGCAAACTATTTAAAAAAAAAAGATGTGATGGAATCCACACATTTCACATATTTTTCTAGCGCCTAGGAAATAATATGATTGTGGAGGGCTTTTTGTTTTGCTTTGTGTCATGATCTTATCTTGTGTTTATATGATCTTATGATGTTTTTATGTTACTGATATGAATTATACATATGAAGAGGCAGGATGCAGGGAAATCATTTCAGAGTTTATTTAAAGCAAACACCATCATTTAATTGACTTGCATGAACTTATTGAAATAACTTAAGAGCTCCCCCTCCCACATTCAAAATGGCAGGGAAAGTATAATAAAACAATGCAGAAGAAACAATGAAAATATAAAGTAGCACAACTTCATGCAGACAATTAGTAAAATTGTGAACCTGGGCAAAGGGAAGATTGCTTCACAGTCCTGCTGTTGATTGCTGTTGTCTTCATTTTAGACAACAACATGCTGAATTAGCCATTTTATCATATTAACATCCGGTGCTGTCATTACTGATATTAATGAAAGCCTTTAGATTCTGCCAATGAGTATGAGATTTTTAGAATACTTCTTTTAGCAATGTGAGGAGATGCTGGTTTAAAAGAAGTAAATCCTTTAAATCTTCAGAAAAACCAAGTTCCCTATGCAACCTTTAGCATAATTCTCTGATGGGAAAGCCAATTTTGTGTAGACATCAGGCTAGAGGCCAGGAGATCACAAATTCTGGTCCCACCTTAGACTAATGCAGCTGTTATCAGAGTAGGACATTCTCTTTTTTCTCCTTTTTTTATGCCCAAGGCCATACTCTATGAGCCTCTGAAAAGAGGCCAAAACAATATTGTGATAATCTGATGCTTTGCAGATCAGTTATAATGGCGCTAGCCATTCATTGTTTACATTCCTTTAGAAAATGACTTTGGTGCTGTTCTGGAATAGGGCTAACCTGAGTCGCAGACAAACTCCATGATCCACTCTGGTTTGCCAGAAGTGTTTTGCAAAGGTGGGGAATTCATCTACCTATTCATAGGGAATTCAACTATCAGCTGACAGTAACAGATCATCTAGTTTCTTTGATACTTGGATGTAGCGTTATAACAAAGCAACCCCAAATACTACTACATCTCTCTCCAAAAATAATCTAGCTACCTTTTTAATGCATCTGGACAAAAGACATGTGTCAAACAATAGATTATTGGGTGGTTTTAGAATTTTTAAATCAGATTTTCAGTATTGCAGACTTTTCCCTTATTAAGAAGAATGGTGGTAGTGTTTGGCAATGGGCTGGAAAACAAAAACAGAAGACCACTAATGTGCCCTGTACACTGAAAAATAACACAGTACCATTTTATTGGCCCATTTATCACCTAAAGCAGACTTACAGTACTTACTTACAGTAAAGCAGTTACAGTAGGCACTCACATACAGTAGGGCAGCAAGCCAGTATAATTTTCTACTAAAGCAAAGAATGAAAGGTACACTTTAATTTGGTGAGAAGAGCCCAATCATATATTAGAATTAACTTTGGAATTTCAAAGCCCTAGTTCCAGGATGGCGAACCCGTGGCATGCAAAGCCATATCTGAGGGCACACTGGGGAGAGCAAAAAATGGCACAATGGGCTAATTGGAAGACCTGAGGCTTCAGTGAGGCCTGTGCACATGTGCCGTGGGGGAGCAGTGGAGGGGCAGGGCAGGGTGAAAAATGGCACAATGGGCCAACTGGAAGATCTGAGGCTTCAGTGAGGCCCACGCACATGAGGGGGGCAGCAGGGGGGCAGCGTGTGCATGCGTGGGGGAAGTGAATTGCATTATGGGTATGGGCCCCTCCCACTTTTGACACACGATGGCAAAAAGGTTAGCCATCATTGTTCAAGAGAGTGATCAGGGATTCTTTCATGAAAAGTTATTAATTGTAGGTAATAAAAAATACTTGCCACCATGTTTGTTATTCTCTACAATAGGCAATATATAGGGTAACCTTGGAGTCTCTGGGATAACATCAAGGTGTTCCCTCAGGTTGATAAGGTACTCCACAGTCTTGAAAATTCCTACAAACTTGAGTCTATTTTCTGGTTGCCACCTTACTAAGCACATGATGGGCAAAGCATTTCCAAGAGTTACTCAAACTATAAACCATGCTTGAAATAAGTATTTAGTACATGTACTCTTCCCCATGTTAAATATTTGTGCTAGTTACAGAGGAGAAAAAAGAAAAGGTGAATACAATTTGTTCTTAAGTATTTCATCAATCCTAGCCCTGTTGCTAATTGCTCAATTATAGCCTTATGGTACAATTACTTCCTACTCCGAGATTAACTACTACTGTCTACCATCCTCAAGGATTCAATTCATTTAAAGGAAGGAAGGTTCTTCCTACTTATAGAAGTAGGATAAAACATTTTCCTTTTCTCCATTTGTGTTTTTCGGTAAGGTTCTTCCTACCTATAGAAGTAAGGAAAAGTTTTACTCCTCTTTGTCCCAAAGGTGTTTTTTCAGGAGGCAACTGTTTTTTCTTTTGAAGATGTTTCACTTTTTCTCATCCAAGAAGCTTCTTCAGCTGTGACAGGATAGTGGGGAATGGAAGGATTTATATTCCTTGCAAACAGCTGGTCATTTGCATCCTTTTAGAGGATCATTGAAGCACTTGGAGATTTATCTGTGCCCTCAGGGTCACCTGAGTGGTGCTCCTGGTTCCTGTAGTCTACAGTTTTTCTCTGGAAATCCATTCTTATTCCTACACTATTCAAAGAGTGTTCATCCCAAATTGTATAGCTAAAAGTCTATAGTCAGTCATCCAGGTTATGATTGTCCCAAAGGTGTTTTCCTTTGAAGAAGATGAGAAGTGAAATGTCTTCAAAAGAAAAAACAAGAAAGTCCACTTGCCTCCTGAAAAAGCACCTTTGGGATCCCTCCATAAATGTTAACTATAACATACCTTCTTGCTAGCATAAGTTTCTTGCTAGCATAAACTCTACTATTCTTGTACATCCTCTGCTTGGGGTTTCAGTTGGTATTTAGCTTGCGTGGCAGCGTATAATAGTTCAACTTAACACACATATCAAACATTTATTTTAGAAACAATGCCGACTCCGTTTTGTTTGCATAAGACAAATTCCCATTTCCCCCTCTTTTATTGATTTCTTAATCTTTTTTTTAAATTCCTACTTCCCAAGGGCTGTCTCTAGAATAACTATCATAGCAGAGGCCTTCTACATACAATTCTCAAACTTCAGCCTAGCTCACGAGAGTAGAAATCTATATACAACATATTTTCTTTACAGGCTAGCAAGACTTTTACGGTTTCTGTAAAAAACAATAAACTCTGTTTCCCACGCCATTAAAGACGGGAAACAACTGCCAATTTCCTGAAGAATATACAAATACACAAATAATTTTTTTCTTCTTCCTTTCCTTAAAAAACAAAAACAATAATTTACAGCCCTAGCTCTGAACATCGCACGTACGCTGCTTCCTTTCGCGTTCTGCGGAAAAAATGAACACTAAACCAACTCTGGGCAAACTAATTTTTTTAGAAAAACTACATTTCCCAACATGCAAAGCGTGTTAAAGGCGCAAGGCTTGTTTTAGTTTTGCTCCGGCGGTTCCCACGTGGATGGAAGATGGCCGCGTTTGCGGACCTGAATATCCTCTACTTGCCGGAGAAAGAAGCCTTGCAGAAGTTGGTGGAGGCTGCAGCGCACCGTGAGTTTAGATCGATGCCTTCTATAAAGGCGAGGGAGGCCGGGGTAAGGCCGGGCTCCGCTATTTCCGAGTTTAATCGAAATCCATGAACTAGCCTAAACTGGAGGTTATGGGTTTCCTTTTTGCCATTCAATCTCGCCAGATTGTGTGGATGGTTGTGTAGAGTAGGAGGCCAAGAGAGCAAAATTTGCTTTCAATCTAAATAGAAATGGCACAAGCATCCCTTTTGGAAGATTGGAACAAGAGTAAAGACTCTTGAAATAAAATGTACTCTATGTGAAATGCCTTTGATTATTACCCCTTGCTGCCCGTTGTGACTGTTTTCACAGACTGAAATGAAATGGTTGCATGGGGGTTAAATTCTCTTCCTTGAAATAATAAATACTCTGGATGTGCTCAGGGACCATAATGCCGCATTGATTTAAAAAAAAGAAAGTTATTACTACAAAAAGTGAACATCAGAGTTCTAAGATTTGATGTAAGTTCGAATAGCCTTGGGAATGTCCATTGAATTTGTGTAGATTTGAATATAGATAGTAAAAATGTAAGAAAAAAATAGACATGAACAAATCCAAATGCTGTGGCCTTTAAGTGTGCATGTGTGCGTATATAATATTTTGAAGATATGTGTTAACTATTTTATGTATTGTATTATTTTCATCCTGCCTTTATTATTATTTTTATAAATAACTCAAGACAACTCACAAACCTAATACTCCTTCCTCCTCCTAGTTTCCCCATAACAACTAACCCTAGGAGATAGATTGGTTGGGCTGAGAAGACTGGCTGATGCCTAAGGCAGAATTAGAACTCCAAATCTCCTGCTTTTAGCCTGATGCTTTAACCCCTTTAACAATCTCACAGCTTTAGTTTTAACTTTTCATCATTTGTTGGAATTGATAACCTGCATAAAATCAGAACAGTATCTGGGGTAGCAAAGAGTCAGACATGACTTAAAAACGGAACAACAAAACACCAAGCATATAGTATTGTTCAGGGCTCTTTTAGTTAATTACTAACTTGTTCTTGACACTCTGCAAAATGATAGTGGAATTTATCTTAAGCCTATTGGGGCTTCAGATGGAAATAATTTTGTTTACAAATGTGTGTAATTTCAGTCCAAAGTCTCAATTTCTTTTGATGCCTGAGAATAAGCAAACTTCATATGTATATTCATAAATTGTGTAATTGCAATTCAGAATAAGACAGAGGAAATCATCTGGCATACATGGAAAGCAGCATAAGGGTAGCTTCCAGCTGCATCAACTAAAATGCTTCCCCCCCCTTCTTTTTGAATATCCTGTTTCTCTTGATTAACTGTATTATGTTTTCTTTTTTAAGTTGGTTATTCAAGTGTGGCGATCAATTATGTTGTCAACTATGAAGAAAAGAAAAAAGTAAGTCTTCTCTCTGAAATATTTATTCTTTATGACCTTATGTGGTTGATGCCTTTGCAGGCTGTAAGCGTGACTTCCTTCTACAAGGCTAAAGAGTGCTAGAGCAGAATAAATGCAACAAGAGTAGTGTGATTTTTGTGTATTACATAATCAGTTTGCTTTACTTTATTTTAAAAAGATGCATCTTCTTTGAATGGCTACAAAATTGACCAGGCAGACTTTGCTGGGTTTTAATTTTTTTATTTCGATTTCATATTTCTTAACCACTCATCTCCCTCAGAAGATGGAATAAGAAGCTAGTTTTTTTTTGTTTTTTTGTTTTTTACTGGACAAAAGATGGTGTGATATTTGTGACTTGGCAGTGATAAATCTTTGTGTGGCAGCAAAATGAGTGTGGAGACAGATGGAATTAGTCTCTGAACCATCCTTGAAAATCTGGGGGGGAAAACAGCCACTAATAATAATTACTAAGGTGTTCTGAATATAAATCTGTCCTCTTAACTAAACAACTATTTCAATGGTTTGCAGATTAATAGAGATCAACAATTGATGGCTATGAAAAAAGAGTGTAGACTTAGCTCTATGTATCAGTTGGCTTTTTGTTGTTTATTTCATAAACCTTTTTTCAGTATAGCTTTGCATACAAGTTATCTGTGGGTTGTTTTGTTTTTTTCTGTTGGTGGATATATTTGTGATTGTGATTTTTCCCCTTTATATCTGTTCCTAGGAAATTGTCAAGCCAATAACTCCAGCAGAACTGTTTTCATCCTTGCCTCTTGTACAGGTATATATTTAAAACCATTGTATTCTGAAAAGCAGATATCACCTGGTAGAGTTCATTGAGACTGTGACATTATTTTGCTTCCTTGAAAGAAATTCCATTGAACTTTCAAGTCCAGGAATTATGGTCTGGTTGCACACAGCAAGCAAGTGGAATGAGCTGAATGTGGTTAGAATGTGGAAGATAATGCCTTTAAAAAAAACCATTGCTTAGCATTATTGTCATTGAAGTGGTATGGAAACATTAGGAATAAGCAAATTGCTTTAGTTAAAAATCCCTGAAAATCCAAACTTAACCATCTGAGAAGATCCTAGGTTAAGATCCTGATTCCCTCTTATATTGTTCTTGATTTATTATGTGTTGCTTGTATGTACACTGAGAGCTTATGCACCGGAGACAAATTTCTTGTGTGTCCAATCACACTTGGCCAATAAATTATTCTATTTGTATGAAGGTAGTAGTTTTTTAAAAAAGAATATATATTTTTCACTATATTTTTAAATGCAGTCCAATCCACATCACCATCTCATATATAGCTTCATTCTGCAACCTGCATAGTACAGCTACACAAATTATTTGAGAGTTTTTTTGCCTAGTGTGTGAGCACAAGGGAAGCATCTTTCCTTGAACAATGAAAGCAATTATAATTTCCAGAAGGATCAGTGAGCATTGTAATGGTATGTGGGAATGTCCCTGAGAGGCAGGAGGAAAAGCCATTGAGCTGACAACTTACAAGTAAAAGCAATCTCAGCCCACAGAAGGATGAAGGGTGTGAGAAATGTTTCAGAAGGGACTCCCTATATTTTAAAGAAAGTAAGCCGAAGAGAGGGGAAACGTAATTTCAGTCATTCAAGGTTCTTTTAATGCAAGGGTGGGGAATGATGGCCCTTTTATGACTTGTGGACTTAAACTCCC
>JANHFT010005105.1:79182-89961 GCA_032467955.1 Pseudoxenodon macrops
ATTCGGAGTATAAGACGCACCTGAATTATCAGCCCCAATTAGGGGGAGAAAAGGTGCATTTTATACTCAGAAAAATATGGTATATATCTAGTTCCCCTTACATATGGATTTTCTACTATATTCTACATCCTTTTTAAAGAGACATTGAAAATTCTTTAAAGATATTTTCTCCTCTGGTCCGATTTCCTAAATATCTTCATTTCCTGGAGATTCTAGTTCTTTCTCTGAGATTCTTTGGAAAGATAGTACAACCTGTGTTTTCTGTCCTGTGTTATTTTAAAAGAATTATTAATTTTTCTTAACTCTGGGAAAGAAAGGGCGAGGAGATCTTCTAGGTATAGATTGAAACAGTCCACTCTCTTGGAGTGACATTTCCATTTGCTGATGTTCCTGAAAGGCAATTAGGCCTCTTTCAGGGTGTATATGACAGAAAGAACATGTATAAAAAAAAAAACCTCTGAGCCTCTTCCTGACCTAGCAAGAAGGGCACATAGCATAGCACTCATGTCAGAAGCACTGAGGCACTTCTGGGCTTGAAAGGATTAGCCAGTGACATCACCATTGTCCAGAGGACATCCAGTTGGGGGCTCCTTTCATATCCCTGGCAGGAGCTAGAATGAAGGACGGATCTCAACCACGCCTCACGGCAGCACTTAGGTCTCAAATATGGGCTTGCTAGCCTCCAACCCACGTGAGCCACTATCCTAACCACGTGAGCCACCATGCTCCTCAGAAGGGCACATTCACTGTATCTATTTTTTTCAACAGAGAGGGAAAAAATGTATACCGTATTTTTGGGAGTATAAGACGCACCTGAGTTTTTGGGGAGGAAAATCGGGGAAAAAATCTGCCTACCAGGTATCCATCTGGCTAGCGTCCTTAGTCTGGTGAGCTTTAGCACATTATTTTATCCCCTGATTAGGACTGGGGGGAAAAAGCTTCTAAAGCACAGCTGATAGAGAGAAGCAATGAAAAAAGCATGCAAAGCCCAGGTGATCATTAGTACTTGGTTAGGTCTGGGGGGAAAAAGGTTCTTCGGAGGGAGTAGAAATGAAAACATCCTGCAAAGATTGCTTCACTCTTCACTCACCTTGTTAGGTCAGAAAAAAAGCTTTGAAAAAGCTACATTCGGAGTATAAGATGCACCCAAATTATCAGCCCCAATTAGGGGGGGGGAGTATGAATTTTACTCTGAAAAATGCAGCAACTTTTTATTATATTATATTATACTTTATCTATTAGTTTATGGTCCTTTGAATCTAATGTTTGGAATTCTGGGGCCTGTATATGGAGCTCATGGACAAAGATGCAAAGATGTTCTTTGGAAAAAGGCATGCAATGGTCATGCCTGTGGAAAATTACTGGAAACAGTCTGCCTGAAAATTGGGGACCACTGTACATAAAAAAAATTGAATAGATCGAGCTTCTATAGCTGATCCACATGCATTTTCATTTGGACATACATTTGTTTCAATGGAACATTTGACTGATTAAAAAAACAATTCAAAATAGTGTCAGATAGGATGAAATACCTGGATTCTTCACTTCATTCCAAGCTCTGGAGTTTCACCACTGCACTAACAGATTAATTTCCTCTATCCTCTTTGCTAGCAAATTTCCTTCCATTTCAAGTACAGTGGTACCTTGGTACTCAATTGCTTTGGAACTCATCGAATTTGATACTCAACGTATTTTGAAGCAAAAAAATTATCCCTATACTTGTTGTTTGTTTGGTACTCAACACACAAGCTAAACCTGTCAGTGTCGGTTACCTTGTGACTCACTACATTAATCCTTACGGGGGGAAAATTACTTTGGTACTCGTTTTTGTTACTCATTGGGTCTCCTAGAATCAATTAATGATGAACACCGAGGTACTATTTTAATGGCAATGATGGATTTTACTGCATTAGTTCCAAATATAACTGGAATATTTTGTGTGACCTAAATATGTTTGCACAGCACTTCTTTAAAAAAATATTTGGTTTATGCTTGAATCCATTGATAGGTGAATTTTTTTTGGGTAGATTATGCCATGCCCTTGGAATAATGGAATCAGACATTAGGCAGTTTGATCCAACTTCTACTTCCTAGCCAATAGATCTGTTCTCTGCGAAAAGAAGCACAGCTCCTGCTTGGTGTTACCATATCAAGTAAACATGTATGAGGTTGTGTCTTTTTTCTTATGTAATTGAATAAGTTTCATTTCACAACAATGATAGCTGCATTGATCTATATTTCATTGTGTATCCAAAACAAAAGTTTGTACTTGACCAATAATCTCTTTATGCCCTTAATTAAAGAGCATGCCGTAATTATACATAAGCAATCATATAACTCTCATTAAAAGTGAAAGTAGGGTATTAATACCATAATCATGTATAATTATATGCAATTATGAATTCCTTATTATCAGCAAAGCCATCACACATAGTAAAATAAACATTATTTCAATCTCTCACTGTTAAAGATATTCATCTTGTTTAAACCCGTGAAATTCACTGTTTCATTTCACTGCTCCTATTCCATCCATACCAATCTTGCTTGCTGGCATGAATTAGCTTAATGAAGGAAGCTGAGAAGAACAAATGAAATGAAATGATACTAGAGAAGCATAGCTATTTTTTTTTAAAAAGAAGAACACTGGGAACATATATGTTATTGGAGGAAGAATAAGGTTTTGATAGAAATGGATTATCCGCAGCCCTTTCAATCAGGATTTAGGCCTCAATTTGGGAAAGAAAGTGCATTGGTCACACTTGTGGTTACTGCAAAGGTCAAAGGGCAAGGACAATGTTCTTCAGTAGTTCCATTGCTTTTAGAGTAGACAGTTCCAACCAGTATTGGAACATACTCCAAATGAACATATTAAAAAATGTATATGAGAATACACAGAACAGAGATGGAAGGGACCTTGGAGGTCTTCTAGCCCCACTCCCCTACTCAAGCAGGAGACCCTATTCCATTTCAGACAAATGGTTGTTCAATCTCTTCTTAAAAACCTCCAGTGATGGAAAAATAACTTCCATGATTAATTTTTCTGTCAGGAAATTTCTCCTTAATTCTAGGTTGGTTCCCTCATTGATCCATCCGTTGCTTCTCTTTCTACCATCAGGTAGTTTGGAGAATAGGTTGGCCCCGTCTTCTTTGTAGCAGCTCCTCAACTATTGGAACACTGCCATCATGTCACCCCAGTTCTTCTTTTCATTAGACTAGACATACCCAGATCTTGCAACTGTTATTCATATGTTTTAGCTTCCAGTCCAGAGGTTCAGACTGGTTCTAACGAGTAGGTAGTAGGCCGCTGGTGATGTCACAAAGCCGGTTCTGTTCCGTGGGCACCGCCATCTTTTTTTGGGGGGGAAGACGTGGGTTTTTTGAATTATTTTGGTGTTTTTTTTCTTCTGCGCATGTGCAGAAGCTGAGTTTCCGGCACTGCGCATGCATCGCCATTTTTTTGGGCCTTTAAAAAAAATTCGGGTTTTTTCTACTGCGCTTGCGCACGAGGCGCACCCACGTGTATGAGACGTGTCCACGCTGCGTGGGAGACAGTGAACTGGCGACGAGGTAAGTTAGAACCCACCCCTGTCCCCTAATCATCTTGTTGCTCTTCTCTGCATTCTTTATACAACTTTACAATTCTTTTACAAATGTTGTAAACATTTCAAACGGATCCACAAATGGGATGAGCCAAACCTATCTTGGAAAATGGGAAGCATGCCAAATTTAAATCATAATGCAAGAGGAATCAACTTTATATATTACAAACAAAATACAATATTCTCATTTCAACAGAGCATACTTTTAAAAAAAGGACATTTATATAAAAGAAATTTTGGACTAGTCAAAATCTTTAACAGATAAGGAAAGTACCTTGCAAGGTCATCTAGTCCAATCCCCTGCCCAAGCAGGAGACCCTTAAATCTGTCTCTACCTAGGATCAAACTAACAACCTCCTGATTGTGAGACAAGAGGTCCACCTCTAGGCCACAGTAGCTGGGTTTCTTTAATCTGAAGAATCTGTTTTGTTTACCTTGATTCCCCATTTTCTATAGAGGGGGCCTATTCTTACATATTCTTTTCACACACCCCAAATTTGTTTGTTTTGCTTTCTTGCTGTTTTAGTGCAATTTCTTTCCCTGATTAGACTTTCTTCTTGCTGAAGTATTCTGAGAGAATGAAAAATCATGTCATTTTCATGTAGTGAATGATACAACACAGCCATTTAGTCTAACAGAGCAGAATGCTATGCAACAAGGAATCACTCAGATATAGCCAATGATATAGATCTTATTCACAAACATAAAAAATACTTTCTCGATTAGATATCTAGGTTATGCCACTAAATTCATTGGGATAACCTGCATTAAAGGATTCCTAAATGGACAAAATCATGATTTATAACAAAATGTTGGTCAATCTATCAGACTTTTTTCGGCCTTAGTTCATCTAAATCCGCTAAGAAAACAAACCATTACTACATTAAATAACTACTTTAGAATGTATTTGATCAGCTGTGTCCATGTATACAAAGAGAAATCACTATTTGACCAAAGAGAATAAACAGTGTGTCAAGCTAAAGAAGACAGACACTGACCTGTATAAAATTATAGTACATTGTAAGGAACTAATCAAATAATAACAGTAATACTTTCTTGACAGCATTATTCTTTTATATGAACAAGCCTTTTTTTTTTTTGAAGGATGCTCTATTGAAATGGAAACATTGCATTCTGCTTGAAATGTACAGAGCTGATTTCTCTTACATTACTATTCTCAGACTAATCCTTTAAATATATTGCATTGCAACCATCTGTCTTTTCAGTTCAAATCTTGCAGTTTAAATGGACTGTTTATTATTGCTTTATTGTATTTTGTCTCATAGAGAATTGCGTGAATGCCTCTATTACCATTCTACTTCAAATTCATGCCTATTCATATGACAGAATTGAGATATATTCAGCATAATTTAATCAACAGAGTTGCAATACATTTTTTTTGAGAAATACTTGAGAAAGAAATAATTTGAAAAAGCAGTTTGTAATCTACATTGAAGAATGGTATTTACTTAAGAACCTCATTAGAGATTCCAAGATGATCCTTACTGCAATTAATAACATTTTAATAAGTTCTGGAATCAGTTCTCAGCCTTTGAGGAAATGACAGGACCATAGAAATCAGGGGTGGGTTGTGAATCTTTTTACTGTTGGTTTGCTCAGGATCGCGCTTTGCGCGCGGACATGCAGCAATCAAAAAATCACTTCTGCGCATACGCAGAAGCAAAATCCAAGATGCAGTGCCCACGGAGACACTGACAGAACCTGCTCTGTGATATCATCACCGAGTTACTAACGGTTCTAAAGAACTGGTTAGAACCGGTAGGAACCCACCTCTGATAGAAATGTAATTAGAATCATCACTACAGTACTCTAGTATTCTAGATTTTCTTACTAATTTCTAAATAAGAAACTTAAATTTTGAAATTTCAAATTACCTGGTTCTAGATAGGTGGAGGTTGCTATGGCAGCTGGATCTCTTATTTTTTAGCTTTGTGTGAAATCTGCAACTTAACAGTTAAATGTCTGTTACAATAAATTATGCATGAAAACTTGCAAAAGTTTGCTCACAAGGTGTGAGAAAGGCTAGCCTGAAATGTTTTATTCGCCTAGAGGCAAATTTAAGGACCAGCTCAGGCAAAGAAGCCATATTCTTTTCAATTATTTAATTAAATTGTATTATTTAATTAAAGGATACCTATGGTTCAGTGTGCTCTTTGTAAAATGATTTGAGACTTCCAGCCAAACAATAACAATGTAGGCCATTTGGAACGATTAAATAAATATATACGTTGTTTACACTATCTCTCACCAGTGCGCTAGTTAAATCCTGCTTTTTGTTGCTTTTTTCTATACTGTAATTTCTGTTTCAGTTCCATTAGACCACACCAAGTGACTTAAAAAGTTTTATCAAAGTAATCAACCACTTTACAAGAATAAAACTCCCTTTTTATGACCCTATAATCCCTTAATTTGGAGTAGAGTTGGGGTGATTGGATGGAGCCCAGCATTCATTGTTTGGGTTTTGTTTCCCTTTGCGTTCAGAGAGAGAAATGTCTGCCACTATCTAGAATTGAATTCACAACCTTCTGTGCGGGAAGTGAGCCTAAGATAAGCTATTCCATAGGAAGTGGAGCCTCCATAAACAGTGTTGGTTTCCAATGGATGGCTACTCAAAACTTGCCTTATTGAAGAGTCAGATTTGGAGTAGACAGTCACAAAGCTATTCATAAACCAAACCAGAGGTGGGTTCCTACCAGTTCGGACCAGTTCTACCGAGTAGGTAGTAGGCCGCTGATGACGCCACAGAGCCGGTTCTGCTCCATTGGCACCGCCATCTTTTTTTTATTTTTTTTATTTTTTTTTCTTCTGTGCATGCGCAGAAGCTGAGTTTCTGGCACTGCAAATGCATCACCATCTTGTTTTCGGCCTTTTTTCAGGGCTTTTTTCTACTGCACATGCGTGCGCGCACAAGGCGCGCACTCAGTGTGGGAGGCAGCAAACCGTTGGCGAGGTAAGTTAGAACCCACACCTGGACCAAACCACATGGGCTTTATAGACAGTAATCAGCCCCCTGAATTAAACACAGAAAAATAGTGGAGGCCAATGCAGTACTGGGGTACATCAAACATTTGAATCTTTCTGCCTGATCCATTTGTCTGCTGGAAATTTCACTCCCTTGTGAGGTTTTTTGTTTCAGGATGAAACTGTGTTTGTCTATCTTTGATATTAATGCCACCCAGAATTCTTTGCGATGGAGAAGACTTACATAATCTAAAATAAATTAAAATCTGGACCTGGCTATTTGTAGAGAATCTCTAGCCGTCCTTGCATTAGAAACATATTCTGGTATAGCATCTCATTTCATTACATTCTGTTCATAATGCAAGTAACTAAATATTCCATAAATCCTTCAAAGGGATACTTTGCATTACACTGGAGCATGTACAAAGCATCTGATGCATCTTCATGAACTTGGGGAAAAAATGGCTGGTTTAGCAATTCAGGGGTGATTATTTGCATGTGCAAAAGTCCATTTCTAGAAATATTTCCACAACTCTTTTAAATATGAATACATTAGATGTAACCTGGTGTGACCTGGTCTATATTCAAATGAGATTCCAGAATGTGCTACTAATCCATGGACTGTCCTCTAGACCAGAGAAATAATGGGAAATGTCATTTAAAAGGATTTTGAGCAAGGATCAGCAAAACCTGAATAAGTAATCTTATTTGTAATAAATAACAAAACCATAAGTAATCTTGTGTTGTCACATGTTATAGACTCACATAAGCCCCATATAGCTGTAGTTAGGCTGGGAGATTATTATGTCTTTCATTTCTAGTCTTTTGATCACCTCTTGATTTTACTTTTCAGAATAGAATGAGAAATGGTGAAATGCAGAGAATATTCTGCTTCACCCTCCACAGTATTATCTTTCTCTTGTCTTGCAGTCAGTTCACGTTCGGTCTGAAACATTTGCTGTATAGGTAGTCCTTGATTTACAACAGTTCATTTAGTGACTGTTCAAATTACAACAGTCCTGAAAAAAGTGACTTGTGACCACTTTTCACACGTATGATCATTGCAGCATTCCCCATGGTCACGTGATTTACATTCAGATGCTTGACAACCGGTTCATATTTATGATGGTTGCAGCATCCTGTGGTCATGTGACCATCTTTTGCAACCTTCTGAACCAACAAAGTCCATGGGGAAGCCAGATTCGCTTAACAACTGGGCTACTAATTTAACCACTGCAGTGATTCACTTAACAAATGTGGCAAGAAAAGTCGTCAAACGAGGCAAAACTGACTTAGCAAATTTCTCATTTAGCAACATAAATTCTGGGTTCAATTGTGGTTGTAAGCTGAGCACTACCTGTATTGGCTGAGAGGTAGGATGTTGCGGGGAGCTGCTGTGGTGCTTTGTCCAGACCAAGCTTTTCCCCAAAATGCATTGCTTTATCCCTGGCTTTTTACTTGATTTGTAATGATCTTTTCAGTCGCATTCATGGATGTTGTTTGACACAATGCTAAACTGTGGAAATCTGATATGCTGTTTGTATGACCCAGTGAGGTCTCACCATCAGTCTTCTGAATTTGGGTACTGTAGTCACATACCTCAGTACCGGTTAGTATTACCAGATGATGACTAGTTATCTTATTTGAAATAACAAAGAAAGTAGGTTCAGATTAATAACAATAGCAATTACAATTATATATCGCTCCACAATGCTTTACAGCACTCTTTGAGAAGTTTACAGAATCAGCATTTCCCCCCCAACAATTTGGGTCCTTATTTTACTGACCTCGGAAGGATGGAACGCTGAGTCAATCTGGAGCTGATCAGAATCGAACTTCTGGCAGTGGGCAGAGTTAGCCTGCAATATTGCATGGTCGCTGCGTGTCCATGGCTAATCATATTGCCTTGATTTTTACTATCATTTTTCAAGGCATTCATTCATAGCACTGAAGTTCATGTTTCATCCATCGTAACAATCATGGACCTTCTTTTGGTCACTGAGAACAAGTGCAGCTCATTAGCTATCCAAGATGTGCTATTCGTTGTACTGCCTAGAGTTTCTTTAATCAAAGCATGGCTGTGACATAGCTGGAGAGATCTAGACTGCAAAAATGCAGATGATTGCTTGATAGAAGCAACAAGAGGTCTCAGTACTTCAGTAGCCTATCATGACCTGCTGTTTTATGTAATAAGTATTTAGGCAGTTATTCCCAAATGAAAACTTGCAGAATTTGTCTTTATTAGCTGTGGGATAATTAGGAGAGTATAACTGTACTTTGATTACATATTTTCTTTATTTTATTCCTTACCTTTTATATGAAGAGAGGCAACCTATACTTAACCACAGGCAGAAAGAAAGAACAGTCTAGGACTTAAGCCAAGTTATAGGTATTTAAAACTTTGTGAAATTCTGGAATGTTATTAATCAACCATAGATTTAATTAAGTCTGTATGGCTTTCCCTCTGATGGTGTTTTGGGAAGACCTCAAAAACGTAGCTGGTCTCCCAGGTTCTGAGATAAGATCAATAGGATTTCCAGTTTATCAGGTTCTACATTTTGATATGTTGGCTGGTTGGCCAACTTGCAATTACCTTGCAATTGTTTTTGTATTTTTGTTTTGGTTTAATTTATTGTGTTCTCTAGCTTTTTATGTAAGTTGTTAACATTTTGTGAACTGCCCAGAGTTGGGTATAATTGGATGGCTTCAAAATTGAATGCATGAATAGATTAGGAATTTTCATCATGTACTCTTCAATCTCTCTATCCTAGTGGTCTCTAAACCTTGTAATCAGTGCTGGGATTCAATTTTTTTTACTATCGGTTCTGTGGGTGTGACTGGTGGACATGACTTGGTGGGGAAGGGGAAGGATACTGCAAAATCTCCATTCCCACCCCACTCCAGGGAAGGGTTACTGCAAAATCCCCATTTCCTCCCTATCAGCTGGGACTCGGGAGGCAGAGAATAGATGGGGTGGGGCCAGTCAGAGGTGGTATTTACCAGTTCTCCAAACTACTCAAAATTTCCGCTACCAGTTCTCCAGAACTTGTCAGAACCTGCTGAATGCCACCTCTGGTGTTACCTGCCTATGTGAATCAGGAATTCACTTAAGATCAAAACATTTTAAACGTTTGCTTTCTATTTTCTTGGTGAAATTTCCCATACAGAATTTGACTGAAATGTAACAGAGTGTTACTAAGAAAATGTTCATGATAGAAGTGCCTGGTTCTCCTTTTTTTGGGAGATGATGTAGGGAGATCAGACGAATGGAAAAGGAAGTACCAAATCCATTCTGCCAGCCCTCTTTAATTCAAGGAAGTTGACTCCTCCTTTTCTACTCTCCTCCTCATCTAACCTTTCCTTACCTATAGGGTATTCAGCAAGCATGATCCTTTGACAGGCAAGCTTTTCTTACTGCAGCTCATTTATACCTAACTGCAGTTCTTTGAGTTCGGACTTTAATGAGCCTCAAGATTTCAGTTCCCCATGGAGCTGCCCTGCATGCTTGACTTGCATGCTGACTTGAGTTTTGCTTGATGCTAGAACTCTGCTTTATATTCACTTTTTTTTTTTGTTCCTCCAAGGTCTATTTTGCTGAGGCGAGAACTTAAGATAACTGGTCTCCTCATTCATTTGGACAGAAGCTTCTGTTCATGACTTAGAAACATGGCAGAGCGAGAAAAAGAAAAGATTAAATTGAGGGTGATATAGAAAAGCATAAGAGAGAATCAAAACTGCATTATGTCCTTAATTCACTAAATCCACAGCTTTGTCACATCATTTATTTGGGACTAAATCCCAATCAAGGAAATGGGATTTAATTCTAAGTAAGCATGTATAGATTTGCTTTAACAATCTATGTAGAATTTAAATTACAATATAACTCTAATATTTCACAGCTGAATATGCCTGAAATACATCTAATGTGTTTTTTTTAAAAATGTGTTGCTTCAGAAGTATATTAAACTGGGTCATTCATAAATACCCTTAACACCTTAAATTTGCAAATTTGCATCATAACTGAATTTCCTGTATTATTAATGTCGGTTATTGTATGATATACTAAATAAAATTAATAGTCATCTGTCATATCTTCTAATTTTGAACCTGTAGATAATTGCACATACCGTATTTTTCGGACTATAAGACGCACCTGAATATAAGACGCACCTGAGTTTTTGGGGAGGAAAATAGGGGA
>JANHFT010005106.1:31855-42263 GCA_032467955.1 Pseudoxenodon macrops
CAGAGCTGCCAAAAGGCAGGACTGGCTCCTGAGGAGAAGGACTACTCGGGAGTAAGGCTTGGGGATAATTGGCCACTGCCATAGCCTATTTAAGTGAGGAGAAGGACTGACCAATTTGCAGGAAACAACTTCGTTCATTTCACATCTTGTCTTTGACTGCAAAACTCCTGTTGGAAAGTCGTCAAGATTCCTGTAAATTGCTTCTGGGCATTTTGCCAACAACAGTAAGATTGTATTCTGTTATCAAAAAGATTCTTCATCAGACTTGTGGTCCTTTTTGTGGGCTGTTAAGAAGGTGAGCTGTTGCACCAAGAAAACTGATTTATAATTTCATGGACTCTAGAACGACTGCTAAGACAGGTAGTTAGTAGTTTGTTAATATTAAAACAAGGTTTGTTCGGACGCTGTTTGTGCTGTGTTCCTTGGTCCGGCAGCTGGCTCAGAACACACTGCAACACTGTTTTTTGTTAAATGTGCTTTCTTTTAATAATATTTTAATATGGCTTTTATTTTAATTTTTGATTGGGAGGCTCCCAGTGTTTGTCATAGGATGGGCAGCTATATAAAAGTGTGAAATAAATAAAATCCTGACTCTCATTCATTTGGAATTAGAGAAATTGTGGAATTAAGACAAAGAAGATGTTAAGATGCATGTGAAAACAAACTGACAAAAGACTAAGAAACCAAGCTGGATGTAATAAAAGAGAAGACAAAGCCAAGGAAGACAAAAGTCAAAGAAAGGAACTTCACGAAGTATTTCAGGTATCTGAGAGGACAAAAGGACTATATTACAACATCTGTACTCAGGGGTGGGTTCTAACTTACCTCACCGGCGGTTTGCTGCCTCCCATGCTGCATGGGTGCGCCTTGCGTGCGTGCGCATGCGCAGTAGAAAAAAGCCCCGAAAATTTTTTCCCAAAAAATGCCAAAAACAAGATGGCGACGCATGCGCAGAAGAAAAAAAATCAGATTAAAAAACAAAACAAACCCAAAAATCAAGAATAAAGATGCCGGCGCCCACGGAGCAGCAGAACCGGCTCCGTGATATCACCAGCGACCTACTACCTACTCGGTAGAACTGGTCCAAACCGGTAGGAACTTACCTCTGTCTTTTTCTCCTTAAGAGGGGGAAAAAAATCGAAAAAGAAGGAAAATCTTCCAAAAGATCTGCAAAGAGATTCCATACTCAAATTAATATGGCAAAGGATGCTAGCTGTATAGTAACATTAAAAGAAATCAAATCAAGAAAAAAGGAATCTAATGAAACGTTGTACAGGAAGAATGTCATTTCTTTATATGAACATCTAACTTGTGGACTTCGACTCCCAGGATTCCATGGTTTGGTCAGGAATTCTGGGAGTTGAAGTCCACAAGTCATAAAGGGGCCATAGTTGCCCACCCCTGCTCTAATACTAACAGACAGGTCGGGACTTCATCAAATTGTGAGATTACAGGAACTGGACACCTACACAAACATGGCAAGCATCAGAATAAGAATTGTTAAAGCTTCTAACCAAACAATGCCAGCAAATCTGGGGAATGACACAGTGACCCCCAGTTTGGAAGGGATCCATCTACATACCAACACCAAACAAAGAAGACTTAACAGATTGTGCAAAGTATTATGCAATAGCCTTAATTTCACATGTCAGTAAAATAATGCTCAGAATAATCCAATACACATTATTATATTTCCCTACTAGGGGAAGGGGAATGCCAGATGTTCAAACTGCTTTTATAAAAGGCCAAGGATTATGAAATTTTCAGCAAGGATTTTGCTGAGGCATGCTGGTAATTTGGAAAAGCCAAAGAATACCAAAAAGGTGTTCCATTGGCTATATGAAGGTCTTTGACTGTGCCAGGTTTATCAAGATGTAGAATGTCCTTAGGAAAACACCAATGCCAGAGCATCTTATTGTCCTCATGCAAAATCTACGCAGAGATAGAAAGAACTTTAGTTTGGACACTGACCAATGAATCAATAAAACAAACAGGATAAAAGTACCCCCTAATAATGAGAACAATGCAACAGTGGCAAATATCTGTAGCTCAGATGTAGGTTTCCTAACAGATTTAACAGTGTTGGAAGGGACCTTGCAGATCATCTAGTCCAGCCCCCTGCCCAAGCAGGCAACCCTTACATCTGCCTCTACCTAGGATCAAACTCAGTCACAACATCCTGATTGTGAGGGTAAGAGCTCCACCTCTAGGCCACAGCAGCTGGGCTGAAGGTGGAGGTTCATTTTCTGAGTTTGTGGGTTGGATTCTGAACATTTCGTTACCAGGATAGGTAACATCTTCAATGGAGTTCAGGAGATGTCAATGTCAGTGTTCTGCTTGTAAGGGCTTCGTAAGGTCAATAGATCTTATAATGGGGAGGTTACGTCAGGTGAGGGCTACATCAGGTGAGGGTCTTGGGATGGGTCTTGGGATGTGTCAGGTGGGGATCTTGTCAAGTGAGGATCTTACAATAGGTACATGTGATGGGAACTATTAGCAATCATTTCTGGGCGAAACTTACACATGATGTAGTAACATTTTGCTACTTTTAGAGAAAAACATTTATCGTGATTACTTAACAAATAGTGCATATAAAATCTATCAGAATGCCCCGCAAATTTAAATCAAATAGGAGTAATCAACTAGTGGTGCATGTCCTTGGAGAAGTCTTTGCACAAGGGGAATTGTTTATCTGGGTTCACACATAAGACTGAGCCACAGTGTGAGTTGTTGATCTGCAAACCTGGCTGTACATTTACCCAGCTGAAACGTTTCTGACCAACTACCACTACCCAGATCATGGTTTAGTCTCCAGACAGAATGTCCAGTGGTAAGAAATTCTGGGAAAGACAGTTTTAACCATCTATGGATTGCCAGTACTTGCCGCTGGGTCTTTTGAGATTCATTGCTTGGACTGGAGTGGTATAAGTTCTCCTGCTTGAGCAGGGGGTTGGATTAGAAGATCTCCAAGGTGCCTTCCCAATCTTGTCATTTTATGTTCCATGAGAATTGGCACTACATGGGCTGTGCTTTCAATGGCACCCCTATCACAAGGCTACACTGGGTTTCATATGAGGTTTTCCGACAGCTTTCTTCCAGCACAGCTGTGGAAAAAACATTACACTGAGCTAAAGATAAAGCTCTGTGAGACGATGCAAATATGAGACTGGTTTAAAACACTAATATTTGCTGATTTGCAAGACTACAAAGTCTCCTCTTAGTTATGTGGAATATGTATCAAGGGACTCTGGATTGGAAAAAGATGGCTCTGATTTTAAAGTAGACAAATAAACAGTTATCATCTGTGCTATGTTGATGATGCCCTGCTTGATGTCTGAGAATGCAGACAATCTGCACATGCTAATAAGGAAAGTCAAGGAGCATAGTGAAAAATAGGACTATGATCAAAAATAAACATCAATCTAATGACTATAGATACAGTAACAGTCTTAGAACTGACACTGGAGACACTGAAGTGGTGGATATTTTGGGGTTCAGATAATAACAGTAAAGGGCCAGCAGTCAAGAAATGCACCATAAGTTAGCAGTAGGGTAAGCAATCAAGGTCTTGAAAACATTGCTATGATGTCCCTACAACTAAAGACTATCAAATAATGTAGACAATTATTTTCCTTGTGGCACTCTATGAATGCAAAAATTGAACATTGAAGGTGTTGTGTTCTATTGTATTCCCCATATCTCCCCAGGCATATCCTGATCACCCATTAAGGGTAATCCCCTCAATCTCCATCTGTATGCAGTCATGCCCGTTGCTGGTTGGCTAACTAGCAACGGGGGTTAACAGCCAATGCAATTGCGTGCCTACAAGCCAGGGGAATCCCATAAAAGAGGGTTCCCCTGGCCCAGAAGGCAGTCCGGATTCCTGATGTATTTTAAGCAATAAACAAGAGCTGACTGTCATGAGGCCTCCAGTCTTCATTACTGCGCGATCTAACAGAAGGAATGGGATGGGAAAGGTATTGGCACATTTGAATAATAGTGATGAAAAAGATTTTTCAGAATGCAAAGGATGGACTGGAAAACCAACAAATGCATCGTAGAATAAATCAATCCAGAGTTTTTAGTCCATGATCAAGTTCAATCTATCATAATTTGAATACATTACATGAAGACCCTGATTCCTAAAGAAGTCTACAATGCTGAGAAAAGTGGAATGAAAGAGAAGGAAATGGCAACTACCAACAAGAGGTACAGATGCAATTACAACCGCAATGAATTAAGAAATCTAAAAGGTCAGATTGACAATGAAACATATTGGAGAAAATCTGTGTGGTCACGAAGGATTAGGACTGAATCAAGTAAGAGGTAGTCCAGAGATCATTATGATATTTCATTTTTATTTCATATTTTCTACCACACAGTTTTTTTGTTAGTTTTAACCAGAAAAAAATCATCTAAGGAAGAAAAATGTAGAATAAGTGATACTTAGCTACGTGGAAGACTTAAGACTCCAACTGAAGTCTTGAGTTATCCTTGTTTTACTTAATCGCTTTTGGGAATCCTCTAGCAAAGCATTGTTGCAAACTGTTAAACAATAAAAACTACTTTGCAATAATATGAATAAATATTAACTTTTGTGTGTATATATGAAAGAGAGACAGAGTGTATGTATGGCCTAACTTACTACTGTCCTACTCAGTATTGTCCTATCCCCATATGATTGTACACTAATCCATAATCTGCTATACAATAGAATATATATTTTTCTAGTTACACAATATTTTCCTGGAAATCTGTTCATCAGAGTTTAAGAATCTCTTTGATAGACATGTATTCAGAGGCCTATTTCAGATACAAAGCCAAAAAGATCCTTCAGAATAAGAATAGGTAAGTACGTTGTACCTGGCAGCATCTGCTTAAAGTAGCTGCATGGCAAGTAAGCAATCTCAGGAACATAAAGATTTAAGTAAAGAACCTCCCACACCAAAGATGGGTTCCTACCAGTTCAGACCGGTTCTATAGAGTAGGTAGTAAGCCACTGGTGATGTCATGGAACTGGTTCTGGTCTGTGGACGCTGCCATCTTTAAAAAAATTTTTTTTGGGAAAAATGTTTTTTGAATTTTTTCCATTTTTTTTCTTTTTTCAGTGCCGAGTTTCTGGCACTGCACATGTGTCGCCATCTTCTTTTTGGCCCTTTTTTCTTTTTTTGCACTGCGCATGCACTCCCACGTGTCATGGGAGGAAGCGAACCGGCGGCGAGGTAAATTAGAACCCACCCCTGTCCCACACTATGTTCTTCTTTGCTCTGAATAAACTTTCTGGCTTTGGATCCAAAGTGTCACATATCCCCCCCCTCTTTTTTTTCCAGAACCAAATGCTGTGTGTAAAAATGTGGATACCCAATTTTTTAAATGATCCAAACCTTGTGAGAGCATAGATCTTGTAAGATTCAATTATTCCTCCCCAACTTTTTGTGAGATGGTTTTCTTCCTGTCTGAAATCTTATGGAATTACAACCTTGTCACCTTAAATCAAGCGAGACTGATGTTTCAGCCATTTGGGTTTTTGAAAGTTCTGCAGGTGCCACCTTGCCTGAGATCACTGCATTGGCAACATAAAATGTCTGTCCACATAAATATCCAAATAGTTTACATCTAGAGCTCACCTATACATCTTTATGGATTGCACATCTGAAAAATTCTGCACATTGGTTATACTATTTACTCATAATGGGCCCATATGAATATCACAAGCATTTGATAAGTTACTCATAATTACATAAAATGTATTTTCCTTCTACTGGATGGCTGAACTATAACTTCCTTGAACGTAGCAGTGGAGAAACTTTAAGCAAACCTGTCAAAGGACAGGATAGAAATTGTGTTCTTATGACTATGTATTGCATTAGTATTTTCACTTGCTCCAAGGATTTGAGGCCGTATATTAATCTCTCAACTGCTCTCTGGAGGGGGTGGGTGTCAGGCTGACACTCAATGTCCAGTTTATGACCCTACTTGGCAAGCAAGACTTTGATCCCTAGTTTCTCTGCTGAAGTCTAATACTATAGCAACCATATCTGCTCCTGGAACACAGGGCCAGGAATTGAGAATATATAAATTAAAATGAAATTTAATTTTATGCATGAATGATTCAGGAAACAAATAATTTGACAGAAGTTGTGATGGACATAAAATCCAGTGAGTTGGCAAAAGACTAAATTAGTTGTACAAGCAGCAATCCTATACCTATTTACTGGGAGTATCGTCATTGAAATGAATAGGATGCCCTTCTAGGTGAATTGCACAGACCATTCCCTTAAATCAAAGACTGAACTGAATGAACTTTTGAATAGGCCTAAGTCATTGTTGGTGGCCATTGTATATACCCTTACCTATGGGGCAAATGCTGTGCAATTCAAGAGAACTTACTAGAAGTCCTAAGAATGCCTGCCTCCTTATAATGGGCTTAAATTTATATTTTTGCAGAAATATGTAGGATTACCTCAGGGTATTTGTATATGCGTCTTTTATATTTTTGGGGTGGGGGTTGGGGAACAGTTCTACTTACTATATCAATTTAATTTACTTCAGTTATGACCAGTCAGCTCCTTCATAGTTGCAGATATTAGATTTGGAGTGCAAAATTATAGGTGACCACCAGAGGGCGGCAAGAGGGAGGTTTTGTACCTCTTGGCTGTTATCTAGTGGCCATCCACAATTTTGCAGGCCAGATCTGGCAGCTGTGTTCCTGGGTTTCATTTGTAGTCCATTGTTATCCATTTGCCTATATATTTTTTTTAATGATCAAGTTCATTGATACATTGAAATGATCACATATGGGTGTATGTATATACATATATTAGTGTGATTTCAGTGAAATAAAATACTTCTAAAGGAACACCCTTCTCTAGTTCTTTTCAAGGTACTGAGAAATCCATGGGCACAATGTTTATGTGACAGTTTATTTTTACCTGCATCCTTGGTCAATATAACCTTCTTTTTCTTTCTTTTTTTGCCCATCAAAGTCATTAGCCCAGAAAATGCAAATACACAGGATACAAAATTTCAAAATAACTTTGGGGGATTACATGCTTTCTGATCAAGTTTATTACTTGGATTAAAAGTGTTCTGAACCATATTTTGAAAGGAAGCCGAGTAGATTTTTAGTATCTGTACAGTCAAAAATTGGCTTAATAGCCTGCCAAGAGGCTTTATGCACTTTTAAGGGGTGACTGGATTATGAAACATCTAGAGGTGCTTTGTATTGAAAAGCTTATCTGCTTTTTATTGTTTTGTTTTCCTAATGGTTTTTTTTACCCATAATGCAATTTCCCACTGATGTCACCTAGCAAGAGAAAATAATTGATGCTATCAATGGACCTGGAAATATTAACAGTCCCATTGAAGACACACTTGTCACTTTCCCCTCAATTTAAGGCATAGGGGAAAAAGTGCTTTGCTGGCTCTTGTCCTTTATTATAAGGTAAGTTCTATCAAAAATGTCCTTACACTTTTGATGGTTGCTTTGGTGATAATAAGCCAATATTTCTATAATTGTTAATAGCTCATATTCTCGTTAAGGCGATTCACTGTAAAAGTTAACTGAACAGCAAATTTCTAAAGCAAAAGATTTAAACTTTTTTGGTTGTCAGATTAACCCTTTTCCTCCTGTTCTTTACTACGGCTTTATCCTGAGCAGGATTTTCCAGCTGGTTATGTCCAAGATAGGGACATCCACAGTGGCATGATGGTGGTTATAGCAACAAACCACAACAATGGGATCGAAGGCCTGGTCTTTGTTTAGGTGTGTTTCTGGGCGCCATCTTGACTAGGGGTGGGCAACCATGGCAACTTGACGACCTGTGGACTTCAACTCCCAGAATGCCAGAGCCAGCATGGGCTCAATTGTAGATCATAAATCAAGGACGACCTGTAGGCCTCAAATTTCCAGTAAACATTAATAAAGTTTATGAGTAATTATACAGCTGAAGCAAGTCAATTGTATTATTAATAAGCCAGAGCCTATACTGGAAAATGACACTTTACTTTTTTTTTAGCAACCGGCTGGTAGGATCATACATGCATAGAGACACCCAACTTGTAGCAGATTCTCACAAGCAACAACAGGACAATTATGCCAATTGCAGCTAATATCTACTTTGCCTCCACATCTATACCATCAGTACTACCAAAGGTCACAGCAAAATTAGAACTTCCCTCCCATGCCCTTCCTCCATATAATAGAGGCCATCATCTGCTGGGAATGTCCTATGTAGAATCCCTTTTGGATTCTACATAGGACATATGAGACAAGCTTTGCACAACAGAACTAGTGGACATAAGTTTGACATTAGGACTCAAAGCAAGGTTAGACGGTCTTTCTAGGACACTCCTTAGCAGGCCTCAAAGTGCCAGGAGTATCAAGAACACCAACAGCAAGAAACTAAATTGCATATATCAAAAGATTTCAGGTAATCTCAGAATGTCTCAACAAACACACTGGGTTTTCAACACATTACAATTGTTAATTGATAAGATAAAGTGCTTGTAATCAGTCTCACATATAACTTGGATCTGGATAATCAAGCTATCTTTCTTCCTTTTTCTTTCCTTCTTGTCCTCCCACTTCACCCCACCCCAGATTAAATCCTACATCAGTCTAGCCACTCTGCATCTGATAAAATGAGCTTCCCTTGATTGACACAATCAAAGGCCTTTCTCTAATCAATGAAGTGTTATCTTGACTTTTTAAAGGTATTCTTTGGCTTTCTCAATTATCCAATGTGTATAAGGAATAATGTCCTGTATTCCTTGGCTTTTTCTAAAGTCATCTTGAACATCTGCCTTTTTTTTTTGTTACTTAGAAGACTCTAATAGAATACAGGAATAGAGGAAGTCATGACAATAAGTCCAAGGATACTAAATTTCTTCCCATCTTTGGAATGGGATAGTTGTAATAAAATTATTGTTCGTCACACAGTCAGCCAAATGTTCAGACTGGATTTGACATTTTTGTCTACCTAGGATCTGGGATAGGCAGATGTGTATGTTTGATGATGTTACGGATATCATTGCAGGATGGAAGCTGTTTCAAGTAAAGCTGCCTTTTGCAATTGACTGAGGGCAAATTTGTCAATGCCGATGATGTTCAAATTCCGCTCCTGTTGTTTTAGGATTGCATCCAAGGCGCCTATTACTATTGGTACTACCTTTGCTTGCTTCTGCCACAGTCTTTCTATTCCTATGTGCAGGCCTTTGTATTTTGTGATCTTCTCCAGTTCTTTCTTTTCTATTCTTCTGTCTCCAGGTACTGCCACATTCACTATGCGGACTTTTTTGTCTGCCTTATTGACAGTTGTTAAGTTTGGAGTGTTATGTGGCTGAACCCTAAAATCCCAGAGCAATTTAACTTTTTCGTTTTCTATGACTTTCTCTATTTTATGGTCCCACCAGTTCTTGCTTGTAGGCAAATTATAATTCTTGCAGATCTGCTAACATACCATCGTTGCTACTTTGTCATGCCATTGCTTGTAGTCAGTCTGTGTGATGATCTTCTTGCAGCAGTTAATCTGGTGGTCCACTGTTTCTTCAGCTTCTTTACATAGGTGGCATTTGCTGTCTTCTCAATTCTGGCTTTGTATGCATTTGTCCTTAAGGCTTGGTCTTGGGCAGCCAGAATTAGTCTCTTTTTTGTAATTTTCCTGCTTGTAGCCATTGCCAAGACTTGTTATTATCTGCTTTCTCTTCTATTTTTTTTAATGTACTGGCCATGTAGTGCTTTGTCTTCTCATGCCTCCATTCTTTTTCTTCATTTGGTCTTTCTCATAGGGCAGTTTGGTCTTTCCAGTAGTCAGTAAGCCTTCCTGGCATACTAACTTTGGTGCATCTTCTTTATTGTCCTTCAGATATTCTTCCAAAGCCATTTCTTCTTCTTCTTCAACAACTATCTGATGTACTTGCAACATCCCACACCCACCTATTTGCCTTGATAGGTAGAGTCGGTCAATGTCACTGCGAGGATGAAGGGCATGATTCATTGTCATTCTTTTTCTGGTCTTCCTTTTAGTTCTGCATGAGTCCAGTCCACTATTCCTGCTGTGTATCTAATGACTGGACTTGCCCAGGTGTTGATTGCCTTGATAGTGTTTCCTCCATTGAGTTTGGATCTCCACTAATATCTTCTTCACTCTCTTGATGTATTCACTTCTAATCATTTTCTTGACTTCAGGATGCTTGGTGTTGTCAGCTTGAAGGATAGCCAGGTTTAGATTAATTAGATTACAGAGTTGGAAGGGACCTTGTAGGTCATCTAGTCCAACCCCCTGCTCAAGCAGGAGACTCCACACCATTTCCGACAAATGGTAGTCCATATCTCATCTTGAATGTCCCAAGTGTTGGAGCTCCCACAACCTCCGAAGGCAGCTTCTGTTCCACTGGTTGATCGCTC
>JANHFT010005106.1:42363-56379 GCA_032467955.1 Pseudoxenodon macrops
TAAGCACAATGAGTTTCTATCATTCATTCGTTATAGGTTCTACCCATTTGGGCACAGGAACAGGTGTTTGTTCACAGAAGGATTGCAGATATCTCTATGATCTAGAAATACAATTCATGCATATTTGACCTCTGGTTTTTGAGCCTTGTTTAGCAATAAGTCACATGCCATGGCTGGTAAACAAGCATGCATTTATTCCAACCCCATGTTTATTTTAAGATGATTTTTACTTTTTCACTTCCTCAAGAAAGTTCGCAGCCTAGATTATGTTTCCAGATTTTTCCCGTGAACTATATTTTATACAATATAAAACATCTCTCCCCCCCTTCTTTTCGCCCGACGTATACATCTTTGCTGGTTACAATTCAGTTTCTGTCCATGAGTTCGGAACTGCTGCCTGTCTCTGTGGCGGGTGGGGCAGCAGTCCAAGAAAGCTGAAGGCAGGTGGGTCATCCATGAAGGCAGCTAATGTTTGTATCTATGAGGGATTTACTAATGGCTGTAAAAAACAGCTTCTTCGCTGGGAAAATAGTAAATGGGGCACAGATAAGCCCTGCTACGTCAACGCTTCCATGATTGCTGTCTGAATCCCTACTAATTCAGTAGCTGACTTTTTTTTTTTTTGAAATTTCAACTGGCAATTTATTGGCAGACATGGACTGCCTGTTAGTGTGTGTGTGTGTGTGTGTGTGTGTGTGTGTGTGTGTTTCCTGATCTCTGCTGGTGGATTTTGGGAAACTGAAGTGGCTATTTTTTATTTATAAGCATCACTAAGCCCATCAGCAGCCGAGCATGATTTTTCTTTCATTTTCAGGCCAACAATCAGGTGGAAATTGTATCAAGGGCGTTCACTGATTTGCCCTTGAGGTTTTAGAGTCTGTTTGGGGGGGGGCTACCATTTCCATGGATGTGGATTTCTCCCCACCCCCCCTTCCAATTTCAGTGATGGGAGAGCTGGTAGTTGAAATCCCAGGAATATACCGGTAGAAGCAGCTTTTTCCCCGCCTCACTAAAGTAGATCATTGGTCCATTTTGTAGCCCAGCTCAATTTATATATTGTATTGTCATAAAGTACTTTATTTGTTTTCAGCTTTGTCTTGTGCATCACAGTTTCCGTTTTTATGTGCGAACCAGGCTACCGAGACCTTTTCCTAGAAAATTATTGTGCAAGCCAATTGTGCCAAGTGCAATGGCTGAATCAAACAAGGGATTCGTGCAAGGGGTGGACCTGAATCTTGCCTACTGATGCTGGGGATGGAACCGGGGAGCGTTTGTAGGCAAAGCATGCACTTACCCGTAAAGTTGCAGCCCTTCCATCATGAATTGATCTGTGATTGAATCATGATGACATTTCTAACAGTTAAAGGTAATTTGCTGGCCTTCCCTCCCCTTCCGAATGGGAGTGGTGAAGAGAGGACATTCTAAAATATGTTTCCTTTGTGCCAGTGTCAAAAACGGAGGGTTTACTATTGCTATTCATAACTGGAACATTAGAAGGCTACGTCCTGAGAGGAGCCAATTGGTCCACCTATCGGATGCATAAATTGCATGTGGCTGTGGTCATACTTGGATCAGTTCCTACTTGAACTTTCCCATCTCTGTTCTGTATCATTGCTTTGTAGACAGCCATCTACAAGGGACTTTTATTTGCTTGTGCATTAGTGCCAAGTTGTGGTGTTTTGCTTTTTGCCTGGCTTCTAATGGCCAGGAGCTATATTGTTGGGTTTGAAGTCATGGTAGTGAAACAAACAAAGTTTTGTTACACAATGAATAGGAATCAGAAGTTTGGTCCTTCCCTTAAGAGCCTGACTTTTTCCTTCATTCTTAAAAAAGAAAAGCCATTTTCTTTGGTTCCCATAGTGTTTGCTTCTTCAAGACTATGGAAAATGATATAACTGGGTTTCATCCACAGTGGGTCAGAAAGGCCCAAAAGAGATTTGGGGGAGAAGGGGGCCACCAGGCAGTCTTGGGACCATGGGTGAAAGATTGCTTTTGTTGTGCACAACGGAGTTATGACTAGGACGGTTCTAATTTATTTGGACGAATGAGACCCAAGGAATGAAGAATGAGCATTTGACTGTAATCAAACAGTCCAGAAGTAGGTTCTGAATCTTCTTACTGCTGGTTTGCTCAGGGTCGCGCCTCGAGCAAAAATGAGCGAGCGCACACATGGCAGTCAAAAACTAGCTTCTGCGCATGCGCAGAAGTAAAAATTAGCTTCTGTGCATGCGCAGAAGCAAAATCCAACATGGCGGCGCCCACGGAGCCACCTACAGAACCGGCTCTGTGACGTCATCATGGAATTACTACCTACTCTATAGAACCGGATGGAACCAGTAGGAACCCACCTCTGAAGCAGTCCCATGTCTAGATCTTACCTGAATGGGGTAGCTTGTTCAGAAACTTTCTTTGCTGTGGAAAAATGGGAGAAAAGCAGCAGCGTATCACTAGCATCAAGGAATTAGTAGGTAGTACTGGTAGTAATAGTAGCACTTTTCCTCTGAGGAATTGGATGTCTCAGAAACATGAACAAGTTAGTTTTTTCAAATGGTCTGGTCTGGGGAGTCCATGTTGATTCTCCAAGGGCTGCAGTTTGGTTCCAGGCCGCCTGGACCAAAGGACTGGATCTCTAGAGAGCAGCAGCAGCAGCAATTTGGGCTGAGACCTACTTGATAAATTGTAGGTGATAAGTTGTGGCAATCAAGATGGGAGAGACGTATTTAGTCCAAGGCATTAATAAAGGATTTAGTATTAGAGGCCTGCTAGGGTAGTTGAAAACAAGCTTCTGGGAACCTCTTTGGCAGAAAGGTTTACGGAAGAATGAATGAGTATGCAAAAATACCGTGATTGGACACGCAGCCTATTTCTTCCAATGTTTAATTTTTATCCAAAAGTATTTGTTGGTTCTATTTTTAAAGCATCTGCATGGAGAAATAGCCATCTAAATGTGAAAGGCTGCTGGTTGATATCAGCTGAATATTTCATCTCCCTCTGCGTGGAATACGTTCAGGGGAATTAAAAGATGCTCTCCCATTTGAGTGTGGAAAAGAATTACCCAAGCTCATTTTAAGGAAAAGTGGGTGTGTATGTGTCAGATAACCTTCTGTTTGGAAGAAAGTCAGGTCAACAGATGGCCTGCTGCTGAGTTTCACAGAGGAAATGCTGACACCCTGTGGTCGTAGTTCAATAACAACACAGGCACAGAAAAAAAAGATTTAAGAAGAGGAATCTAAGCAAAGTGAGTCCATAATAAACTGTATTTCTGCTTGCAGACAGATCTAAGGAGGCAATCGACGAAGCCAAGAGGGAGCCCTCAATCCCCAAGATTTTTTGTGTGTGTTCCTTCTGGATTCAGTCTCAAGGTCTTCTAAATGGTCATTTTTTGTAAACATGGGGGAAACTTTTGAAAGACCCAATTGGGTTGAAATCATACCGTTTTGAATTTTAATTAAATGTAAATGAAATCAAACGTAGTTTTTCTCTCAGCACATGATTAATTGATCCATTTGTGAGCATGGTGCCCACCAGGAACATTGAAAGTGTTGCCTTTGCCCTTAAAAAAAACCCGACAACAATGCTGCACAGCCTGATGCTAGGATGGTTTCTAATAAGCAGAATTTCCCAACATTAAACTATGTTGAGGCAGGGTAAGAAACCTGATGTCCCCTTTGGATGGTTTGGATGATTCCTTCCACGATACCCACCGTTCATATTTGCTGGCTCACGGTAAATTGTGATCTAACCTATTTGGAAGGTTATCTAACCTGTTCCAGAATTCTTAAATGGCACTGAGAATTGGGCGGCAAACAGGTTTATGTTGCCCAAAGTCACCTTGGACAGAAAGGTGAGTAGAATATAAATAAATAATCAATTGTTGTCTTAGAACCATTGCAAATTACTTTTACAGCGCTTCTAACTTTTGTGTTTTCCTAACTTACACAAAGTTTTCAAGCAATGCCAGCTTCCTTTGGATTGTCCTTGGAATCAGTTGCCTAGAGTGGCCCTTGATGATACCTACGGTAGTTGAATCTTGATACACGTAGGGTTTTACTAAGATTAGAGAGCTTCTGATGTCCCAAAATGTTACATATTGAAGTATTTACTAAAATTGGTGGTTTGAAATGCATCTGAAGAAGGCAACTCTGGGTTGCCCAGATTTGCTGATGTGACTATTTTCATTTTGAAATGATAACATCAATCCTCAATCAATAACATTACTTATATTTACTGGGGGCAGATATGGCTACTGTTTTCGATAACTGGTTTTGGTTTTTTTTTACATGGAAACAAGAAAATGTATTCTTGGTCTTTTTTTCACAAATCATAATTGTGTGGCATCAACATGGAGCCCAGTGCTTTTGTTCTGTAAATAGGAAAAAGGGAATAAAACTATTGCATTGAATACATTACATTGGGATTTATTGTTATTTAGATTCAGAAAATTGAACAAACATTCTTTTCACTATATTGCTTATTTCTACTGACAATGAACTAATACACTTAACAATACACTGTGTGTTGTTGATGAGAATCTGACCACTGTCTCAACGTGTACAGCATCTTAGTGCTGTAGTTTCTCTCTGGTATCGTATAAACTGGATAATCTGGCCATTCAGCCTTGGCCTCTAAACATGCTTGGTGTATTGCTTCTCTTCTTATTGTTGAGTTGTATTGTTGGTTTGAACTTTGGAAACAGGCCAATTTGCCTTGATTACTTTTTTTTTAAACCAACTTTTTAGATTGAGCACTTTCTTAACGTATATCACTTTCATGGTAACTCAGAACTTTTAACTATATGCGTTTCAAGTATTATGCAGAAGGGCTGATAGAAAAAGCAGTAGTGTCAACTATCAGCCCTTCTGCATAATACTTGAAATGCATATAGTTAAAAGTTGTGAGACACTATTGCTTTTCCCCCCACATTAAATTCCCATTTATATATCTCAACTGAGTAAATCACTTGTGGCATTGGTATATATGGCAGATTTAGTTTAGCCTTTCTGCTCTTAAATTACATTTCTAGCTTCCACTAAATAGAGCAAAGCAATGTGTAAAGATGTCAATCTGCCCGTTGCTTGTATTTTATTTAACTGACTCATATAATTGGGCCTTTAAAAAAAAACCTCTCTAGCATGGGAATTTTATAGTGATTGCTTCTTTGTTACAGTTGATAATCTCTCGGGTTCTCTTTGCTGCCATCTGTTGGTAACCTAGTTTTTTACAGTTAGATCTGGCATCCTTCTCTGTGTTTTTTGAACCATTCAGTCTTAGATATCCTTTTTTCTAAGAAAAGATGGCAAGATATTCCTTACATTTTCCACGTGTTTATTTTGACAGATTTGTGAGCCGACTGTTGTCCATAGGATAATCTTCTTTGTCTGCAATTGAATACACACTGTGAAGTTGAATCATATGCAGTGAGGAAAGCACAGCCTTCATATTCATATTATTCATATTATAGGTAGTAATTTCCCAGGATTAAAGGCAAGCAAAATCTGATATCACACTCTCGCTTAACAATTCCAATTTTTTAAAGCATCCTGTTAGAGCAGGTATTAACTTTTATATCAACACTCAAAAATGCTCTCTGAATAAAATTGAAGCAACCATTTTTGGGAAGCCTGAAAAGATGTCAGTGACAACACAGTATAAATGTAGACCAGGGGTGGGTTGTGAATATTTTTGCTGCCGGTTCGCTCAGGATTGTGCTGCGTGTGTGCGCAGAAGCAAAATCCAAGATGGCGGCACTCACGGAGACACCGATGGAACTGGCTCCGTGACATCACCGCGGAGTTACTACCGGTTCTATAGAACCGGATAGAACCGGTAGGAACCCACCTGTGATGTATATTTGTGGAATTAGTTAGTCACAGCAATTAGCTGAGTATTGGATTAAGGGAAAAGGAATGACCATAAACAGAAGTATCAAGAAACTGCAGAAATATTTTCAACTACCATACATCCATTTTTATTGCAAAACATTTGTTACAGAAATTTCAAAAGTTCTACTGCAGCAACTGTCAAGTTCTTCTTTTTTATTATATATCTAAATATACAGCCTAAAAGTGCATTGTGAATCCAGTAGAACTTTAAAAGGACAATTTTTCTAGATATATATTTTCCCGTTAAACATTTTTTTTCTAGGAAATGATTTGAAATTACATTTTAATTGTTTTTATTTAAATGGGTGTAATAGAGATCTGAAAATTAAAAAAATCTTGCTAATACATCTTTAACTTTTAGGGTAAATTGTAAAACCCTTTCAGTTAGCAGAAAAACTTGCTTCATTCTAGATAGTTGTAGATGTCAAAGACATATTCCTTTATTACCTCATAATCATTCTCTCTCACACACACATATCCCATTCTCTTACTATTATTGTTTACATTTAAAATAAAATAAAATATATTCCTTTTCCAACTAGTTTCTATCTCTTGTGCCAATATGTAGGTTGCAATCTGGGCATGCTGACTTGGCAGTATCACTGAGGTCCGAAAACTCTTTGTTTTTGTGTACAGGTAGTCCCCAACTTACAAAGTTCATTTAGTGACCGTTTGAAGTTACAACGGCACTGAAAAAAGTGACTTATGACTGCTTTTCACACCTACGACCATTGCAGCATACTCAGGGTCACATGATCAAAATTCAGTCGTATTTATGACGGTTGCAATGTCCCGGGGTCATGTGACCCCCTTTTGTAACCTTCTGTCAAGCAAAGTCAAATGGGGAAGCCAGATTCATTTAACAACCGTATTACCAACTGCAGTGATTCACTTAACAATTATGGCATGAAAGGTTGTAAAATGGGGCAAAACTCACTTAACAAATGTCTCACTCAGCAACAGAAACATTCGGCTCAATTGTGGTCGTAAGTCAAGGACTACCCGTAGAAATATGTGGGTGGTAAAAGAATAAGAATTCTTTCCAACCTGATACCCCACAGTAAGAATGGATTAACTTAATAGATTAATTTAATTAATAATGTAAAGAAAATTAATAGCTCTGGGATATCCAGGTCTGAGATAGTCAAATATAGCAGATACGTGTTTTTCAATCCTTGTAAGTTTAAGATGGGTGGAGATGAACTCCCAGAATTCCCCAGGCAACACTCTGGAGAATTCTGGGGGTCCAGAACCAACATCATAAAGCTGCTGTGGTTGAGAAATACTATATCATCCCAATGGTTACCTGTGCTAATTTGCAATGGAGTCTATGCTTATTCTCGGAGAAATCCTGAGTGGAATTTTCACCCATGTTACTGCAGGATGGATTGAAATCTCAAATTGCCTAGTTCAGGGGTCGGCAACCTTAAACACTCAAAGAGCCACAAAGGTCCTAACCAGAAGCCTCAGTTCAATTCTGGAGCTGACCGGAAGTCTGGTTCCCTCCCACCATAGAGTCTCCTCCTAGCATGGCATCCTTTTTCCTCTACCTGTCCTAATCGAAAGCCCTATCAACTGATCAGCAACAGGGAGCCGCAGCAGAAGAATGAAAGAGCCACATGCGGCTCCTGAGCCGCAGGTTGCTGACCCCTGGCCTATTTGATAGCCATCATTTAAAAGGCCACACAAAGGGAGTTCAAATCCAGAAGTAATTTGTAGCTCTACATGACTGTCCATGGAACCGTGTAGATCAGGGCATTAAAGACAATGGCCTGGTTCAGGTTCACAGCTTAAAGGGATCTTCTCTACTTAGAGAAATGATGGGCAGTTCCTCCAAGCAGGCTTCCCTCTTTACGGTTTGGACTGGAAAAACAGTCCAAAGAACAATGATCTAAGAACTCTGATCATTAGCGCTTGTTAGAAAGAAGGCTAAGGGTCCAACAGACTCCTGCAAGTTTCCCTACAGGTTGAAATACCTGCATGTGGGCAATTTATGGAAGCAATGGTCTTTTTCTATACAGAGGGTAGGAAGCGTGCCCCTTTTTTTGGTGAAAGCACATGAATCTGCATCTTTGTTTTCATAATATCGTGAAAAGTAGCTCTCACGTTGGACAGATTGATTTTCAGAATGCTAGTAAGATAAAACTAGACCCGAACACATTTAGAAACAAATCATTTGGTATACTAATTCCTAAGGCAGATGTCTGTGACGGGATACGTTAATACTCACTACACAACATATTGTCTTGTGCATGCCCCACCTGAAATGTAGGATGTGGGTTGTCAGGAAAAAATAAATTATAAATAGGTATAAACTTAAGTTTGAAACTTTGCATTATTTCTTGGAGTAGCCTAACAGGCTGTAAATGTTTTGGAACTTTCTGTCCTTTCGGTTAAAATCTAGTTCAGAGTAGAGTAGATTAATATTTATATAAGTAATCATAGGAAAACATGTAATTCTTTCTGGAACCGGAATGCAAATACTCTGTTCTTTACATTTGTTTTTAAATATCAGGTGAACCACAGATTTGTGCATTCTTATTCTCAGATAGTCCCTAATATCTTCACGGTTAAAACCCAAGAACACATCTAAAATATTACTTCCATATTTGAAATTTAACTTGATAATATTCAACAAAACTATTTTTGCTTTAACAATTTGGGTTAATTCCTAATAAAGGATCTATCCATTTTTCCTTCTGTCGCACTGCTAAACTACTATTTAAAGAGAAGTTCTGGATTTTATCTTCAGTCCAACTTCTTCTGGAAAACGTTTCTGACCCCTAACATTTAATGAGGTCTCCTTAAAGCAGCTGGTTTGAAGACCCCCTTCCTTGGCATCATTTTAAACATTTCATTGGCAGCCAATCCCCTTTTCCTGCAATCTTATTCAAAGTTGTTTTTTGTGTGTGACGCATATATTTTAGGACTGGTCAGTAAAGCTGTGTGCAATACAGTTCTCATTTGGCAACTTAAGCAACTGCCTTACAAAGTGGCACATATTTCATTTCTACATTTACCAAGATTGCATAATCTAAAATATTCATTTGCCTCTTGTCCTGCTGCCATCGTGTGTCCTAAGCCACCTAAACCCCGAGAACCTATTTTATATGGAAACATCTTCCTCAAACTTAAAAGTTATATGAAAGATTCATATCAGTGATTTTGCGTTATGGATTTATGGGTTTTATTTTATTACTGGCAGTTGTTACAATTTCAATAATTTGCTGCTTGTCGCTACTTGATAACAGGCATTTGCTAAAACAAACAATGAAGTACCTTGTTTCCAAAATATATAATTATTTCAATCATAAATGCTGTAGGTTTAAGACCCTACTGTTCTATAAGTCATGTTATATAATACTAAAGTGCTATTAAAATCAGTTTCATTAAAATGAACATATTGGGAGAGCATGTAAAAGTCCAAAATTGTCATTTCATTCTAACTCGATTCATTGTTACAGGCAGGCAATATTGAAATGTTGAACCCCATAATAGTCCAAAGGAATTAATGGAACAATGCATGCATTTTCATAGGCACAAAGTAAGACTGTAATTTAAGGAAGAAGAAATTATTTCAATCATTATCACATTATTGTTGTGAAAGAATTATGTGCTATAATTCACTACCTAGGACAGGTGATATATCCAACTATAGAACAGCGTCACTTGAACTGGAAATAACAGAATGGATCACTAGAAGAAAGTATTTTAAAAATACTGTACACTGCTTCCTCAATTGCACAGCATATGTAAACAAACAGCTAACTCAACAGAGTTTTAAATATTACTTTAAAGAGGTTATTCTTTTTACCTTTTGCATAACTCCCTAGATTTATTCTTTCATATTCTCATAATGCACCTATCACAACTATTGGTGGCTCATTTAGGGATATATGCCAGCTCAAAGGTTAGCCTTCTCTAACCTGATACCCTTCAGATGTTTTGGGTTTCTAATCCCCAAGAATTCCAGTCAGAAAGTCCCGACACATCTGCAAGATTCAGGCTAGAAAAGCTATGCCAGAATTGAGAGTGGAGCTCTGCCAATAAATAAATAAATGGAAGCCTAACAGCAATGACGACAGACTCAGATTCCTTGTCCAATAACCGCTAATACTTGGAAAGCTAGGTAACAGACCATATTGTTCAGTGGACTTTATTTCCTATTATCGAACATTGTACTGTACTGCTGTATAAAGATATGACTTTACACTGTAGTTTACACTTTGACTTCAGGGCCTTACATAGTCTTGGGTTTGGTTTTTTTGTACATGATTGCTACAAATCAACAGCAGAATTTCAGGTAAGAAACATATGTAAACTGTTGTGTGAAGCCTAAATTAAGGACAACACAATGGAAAACATTTTAAAAAGAAAATGGAGGGAAATCCCAAAATGCCACTCCGTAAACCCAGATCTGGCCTTGTATATGTTGTGGCTTTCAAAGACCACCTGTTCAGTGTTAAGAGTGGCCTTTGACTCGCTAAATATTGTCTTCCCTGATACAGAGCTAGACCCAAAAGTTGATCTAATATCCCATTATGTAAAAAACAACAACAACATTGGATTATTCTGGTGTTTCTTGTTCAGTTTGTAAATGTAGCCCTCTTGTTATTCTGAATGCTTGATTAGCATTTATCCAGATATTATTATGATGGTATAAAAGTAAATAGACTATCTTGAATTGAATTCATCGTGAAATTTTGTCTTTCCTATCCCATGGCTGTGAGGATTAGTAATTTTATATTTTATACATAACATTTCAGATTATGAATTAAAACTTTGCATGGTTTGTTGCTTCTACTTTAGGGGCTAATACAGCATACCATAAAGGATTCTAAAAACAGATATCCAGAGCACATTCTTAAACACAGGAAGTATTCAAGTGAGTATCAAAAGAGCCATCAAGGTTTTAGAGAAAATGGGAACATTCACATCACTAGTTTCAGTGTTCAATGTAATGCATTTATCTTGATATAAATACAATCTTTTTAAAAAATGAAAATAAGGGTACATCTGTTTCCATACTCTATAAAAGTTGTTTATTTTAGCAGGAAAATGCTTCATTTGCTTACTTATTCTTGAGTTAGCAGCATCTACTATGCAGAAATGAGCATTTTACTGTTCAATTATTGCTGTTTGATAGCTTATGGAAATACTTCCAATGTTTCCTGTAGAGTGCAACTTCTAGTTTAATAATGCTGTGTTGTAAGTTCCATACAACATCTCAATTTATGAATATCTTGATAGAAAATATATTCTGAACTATTAACTGATCCTATATACCGTACTTTTTCAATACAGAAGATAGGAGGCTAAATGACATAATATCCATGATCAGTCTTGGTGATTAAAATGAAATGCTAAAGTATGCTTTATAAATTATACAATTATACACTTTTTAATCATATGTATAAACTGTAAGTGGAATGGGATATGATTTTAAAATAGGTATACTTCCTAAGAATTATTCTTTGTAATTCCAATGATTCTGTGGATTCCTCTGTGCAAGGAATATTTTATCCCAAAGGTGTTTTTTTCCAAGAGACAACTTTTCTTTGCGTCTTGAAAAAAGCACCTTTGGGACAACCATGATCTGGATGACTGAGAATCTCCATAGACATTAAGGAATATTTTAATACTAACTTTAAAAAAAACTGTAGTACTAAACAGCATTTCTTTTCTGTGATTTTAACAGCAGAACACCCATGGTAATTTATGAAAAATGCACATTCAAATACACTTTTCTTAACAAAAGCCACGATATATGCCTTTGCATATATCTGTTTGCAAGCTTGCAAGTTTTTCAAAATAGGCTCCATTCCCAGGAAGCATTGTAGAAATGAACCTTAAGATTGTGCTTTGGTAGAAACGGCTATTTTTTGCGTTAAAAAGTATAAATGCTGGCACTCCTGCCAGAATTTGGCTTTTGTCACACTAGGAATAGGTATACCAGGAGTCCTATTTGTCAATTTGTTTTCAAGCTAGGGCTCATATATTATCATTACCGTAGGTCAGGACATTGTCATTGAAGGCAAACAGGAAAATTCAAAGGATGATTTGAATTGTTTTTATAAATCCATTTAGGAGTTCTTTCACACAGTCAGCTCAAATGAAATTGAATAATTCAGTAGTTTAAGAGAATAACGTTGATCTAGTCTGGGCTTATGTCCAAAGCAGAAATGAGCAAGAATTGTAATACATTTTGACTTATTTAAAATAGGTCTGTTTCATCTGAAGTCATTGAAATATTGTTTGAATGAATTATCTTTAGAGACCCTATTCAAAATTTATACAATATTATTTCATATCTCAAGAAATTTGGAAAGATTGTGATAGCATGAAAAAAGGCATTAGTAGTAAATTAAAAAGAAACCCTTCTTAGACACCATTTTGTGCATGGAAATTCTGAAATCCCATATGAGATAAGAGACATGTTTGAAAAAAGAATGGCTAATGATTAAAACATCTACTTCCACACCATATTTCTTTGCTGTAGAAAAGTTTTTTCTAACACACACACACACACACACCACATACATCATAGCTCTAATAAAAGTGTGCAATGTGCAGTTATTTACAACAATTGGATTAAAGTTGGCCGTTAGAAGCAGTTTAGGAAATAAGCCTAATAATCAATGTATCCTGCTTGCCATCTATCCAGATACGTTGGCATATGTCATGATCTTTGATAAATTATTCTCGTGGAAAAGCACATACTAAAAACATCTTGGCAAATTATAGAATAATAGCTGAGATAATAAGGAAGATGGAGAGTAGAATGGAAGTCAATTGAGTGGGGCAATTTGCATTACATTTTATAACTGAAATCAATGCACAGCTGCATTCAAAATGATCTGTGGCTGTGTCTTGCCCCCAGCTACTATCAGACGAATTAGGACTTTGGAAACTCTCAGAGTTCTGTGTTTATTTTGGCACCTTCCAAAGTTCTGGAGAACATCCACAATCCTTGATCCTTGCCAAGTTAACAGGAGCCGTAACTCAAAACATAGGAGAGTATCCTTTCTCTATGGTGGATTGGAAGACTGCTTTCACACATAGATATAGTCTGAATGCTTAAAATTGAAAAAAGGAATTTAGACAGCAAACTCAAATTAATTTTTAAAATGTTTTCTAAAATATCGCTGATGTGAGAGAGTGATACATAAATTGAAATCTATAACTATGCCATCTGCCTATTATCCTTTAGGAGCCATGCTTAATTCTTGCACCCAGGAGGGTTATTGCAAATATTATTGAGGAGTAGACCTGAGGACAATGAGACTTTCTCATTCCACTCTAACATGGTATAAAATCTCTTCTCTTTGCCATTCTAGACAATGGAAGCATACTTAAAAGAATTGCTTTTGAAACAATCCAAAGTCTTAATTTCACTTAGGCTAAGTAACCTCTCAATCCTTTAATGTTTTCAGTGAAGATCATCATTCAATACCTCTAGCAATAAATGGTAGAACAATTAGAAGAGCAATGAAATGCAAATATGCCCAATGAAATCCAAATACTTGGGGGAAAAAGAAGAAATGTTGTACAGAACAGTAAGAATATGATGTTGCCTCTGGACTGTTTTCATCCTCTCGTGTAACATTTTAAGGAGGCTCCATGGAATTCTTTCTAAACTAATAGATGTAATTACAAAAATAAGTATTTACTATTCCACTTAATTACAATCTTCCTGAGCTTGGTCAGCTGTGCGAAAAAGCCTGTTTAATACAGGAACCACATGACAATGTATTACATAAATTTCCCCCTTTCCCTCATGCTGCTATATAAAAGGCATCTTTTTACTTCCCTTCTTGAAAATATAACATTTGTGGCACTAAAAGTTGTTGGTACAAAAAAAGATGTGTGAACCATGACAGTGGAAAGTGGGAATTGATAAGTATGTCTTCTATAATGTAATTCAAAGATACTGCTTCCTAAGTTATCACAAATGTACTGATGTAAACAACAACAGAATCATAATTAAAACACCCACTTAAGATGCATGTTATTTTGCTTCTTTTAAAAAAAAAATCTATTTCTATTTTGAAAGGCAGATTTCTCAAACTATTTACCCATTTATGCACGATGTCATAAAGCTTCTTTTTAAAAATAATGTCTTTAAAATCTTACC
>JANHFT010005107.1:0-10794 GCA_032467955.1 Pseudoxenodon macrops
GTGTGTGTGTATGTATGTATGTATGTATGTATGTATGTATGTATGTATGTATGTATGTATGTATGTATGTATGTATTGGAGAGATCTTTGTTGGGCAAGTGGCTAGTGCATAGGTGGAAAGCATAATCTCTAAAATCTAATAACTTTGAAATAACATAATGCAAACAATTTCATGTATCCATTCAATTTTATTTTAGACTGAGTAGAAGATATTTGAGAAGTAAGAAGATGGGAGAAAAAGAAGAGAAGACTGTGCTTGATCATATTCTGTCTTGCATCAGATTTCCCACAAGTAGAAACGCAGCTGATATTTCACAATCCTGGGCAGCCCTTGTAGTTCTTCCACATATAAGGCAACTATAAATCACCTTGGCTTATTTTTTTACTTCTTTCCACATACTGGAGTACATGTATTATAATTGAATTGTAGATCTCGGGACTTATTCTTTTGCTTTTGAGAACAATATCAACCAGAAGTAGGAAGTTAGAAATAGTAAAATAACCCAAAATACTTTGCTGGTTAAATGACTATTTAGAAATCCAATAGTTGAAAGTCAAGATCATTTTCAGTATTGTCAATGATACCTGAGCATATTTCCTGGATTTATTACTGATCCCTTGTTTCCTCTATTATTACTCAAAAGCTGTTTGCAGTCATGCTAACAATTGTTGTGTTATCAAATTATCAAATTTAATAGAAAATAAAGACTTGGATTTCTTTCTTTTTTCCAAATAAGTTATTTCCAAAGACCCACTAATTTTGTAAGATAGACATCTTAATTTGGAGTTGCATGTAAAGAGAACTAGATACATCTGACAACGTTACCTTTAATCTGCTACTCTTCGTTTTTCTTACAGCTTTGAAGGTACAGCTAAACATAAAGTTACAATTCTCAGTTCAAATTGGCCAAAGCAAGTTACAAATATTCTCTCTTCTCATTTTCCCTCTCCTTAATTAGAATTCACTACTTCTATTTCTTTTTTCATGATTTGGGGTGCATTGGAGGGTAAAATAAAATCACAGTTCAAGGGTGAAATTCAGAAACTAATTCTTAGCCTTCGGTAAAATTGTAACGTATGTTTGCATTTACATGTTTTTGACAGGCCACTTGAGAAAGAAAAAATTACACCAGTGTTTACAAGCTTCTCTGAGAGTCTCTTTGCTGCCCTTGACAAAGGGCAGTTCTGCAAAGGTTAGCTCTTTAGATTAACCTGTTCTTTCTTTATAAGCGTCAAGTAAAAATAAATACATTCTGTACTCTTCCCTGACTCTTTCCCCCCCCCTCCCCTTGCAGAAATGTGGTTAATTTTGACTGCTTCTGGATTGACACTCCCTTTTTTGTCCAGATTTTTTTTTTTTAATTGCCTTTCCAATATGATCCCGGGAGGTAACTGCAGTTGCCAACATGTTTCTTGGCACCATCCAGTTCCCTCCCTTACTGAATTTAAATTTTCTATTTTTTAATTTAAAAAAATGAATGGGTAGCCAGCTTGCTCAAGCATTATCACTAACCTTAAGCACAGCCTGTATTTCCAACTGTGCATTTTGGTCCTGCATGAATCCCAGCATCGTTCTTAGAAAAACATTTGGGGGCTGCAGCCCAATGCTTTATTTGCCCTCTAATAGTTAGATAATTTGTGATCAGCCTCACCATGATGACAGTAATTTTTGAAGTACTCATAAAATGCTCTCAAAATTCCAAATGTGCCTCTTGGCCATAAAAACTTTGGCAAATCTATTTTAAAATATTTTAATTTGTTTGATTGGCCTAATCTGCTGTTTTAATGCTTTAGTTTGCTTTTAATACAGTATTAATTCGTTGAGATAAATAAATAGCAGTACAGGGACAAGATTATGTGGGAAAAAGCTTTGTTCTTATAGCTACTTATTTCTGTTGTGGTGTACCCTGAACTTCTGATCCAGATTGCATTATTGCACTAAGGTTGTTTAGGTGTGTTATTGTTTTGTGCAATATGCATATTAGAAAGATACATCTGTATCACTGATATACAGATGTTTGCATGAAATACATTGAAAGAGAAAGAAATCTTTCCTAATCTGGTACTTATCCTCTGTATATATGATTGGCTTCAGCTTTTCTTTTTCAAACCAGTGTCCGCATCTTTGATAATCATACTTACTTGGTTCATATCTAAGCAATGTTAGACTTTTGCTGTGCATTTAATTTGCCTTATGAAATTTAGTTAATTTTTTTTCCATATTTATCCATCTTTTCTGTAAGTTTATGTAACAATATACATTGCATTTTACAGGTGGTGTGCATGTAAGACATTGAAATAATATTTTATTTTTATAACTTTTAAAGTATTTCTGAAATGGGCACATGGACTAAAATACAATTTGGTTTTCATTTTCTCAGGAAACCTGTTTGTGGCTTGTCAAGCTGTGAGTACGTTTCTTAGTTTAGTGGAATCTTTGGAAATTTTAGACATGCTACCAGTGGAACGTGTAAAGACTTTATTGATGTATGTATAATAGACAAACATTTCCCTATGAAATAGCAACTCTAGCTGAAGTTAGCCTATTTTTATTCTATATTGTTACCCAAAACTAGATTGAAGTTTCTGGGACAAGGAAATATATATATATATATATATTGATTAGAAATGAAAGGTAATCCTTGGGATATGACAACAGTTCAACTGGGATTGTTACTGCTATGTGATGAAGTCAGAAAGCACTATGTCATGTGGCTGCATCACTTAGTGATGGCAATCCCGGACAGTCCCAGTTGCTGAGATAACCCCAAGATGTGTGAGTCGTTAAGTGGGAAGAGGTGGAAGTCCAAGGTAATGGGCATGGAGATACTACATGGGGTTGAAGAGGCCAGGGAAGGGAATAGGAGGGCTGATGCAGGCTGCATGTGAGTCATAGGAAGCTGGGGGAGAGTCTGTGAAGTCTTGCATGGGCCAGGAGATGGTGCAACCAAGAAAAAAAGTGAGAGGGAATTAGCAGAGTGACTTGTGGCCTTTCCTGCTGGTTTTCCTATTCAGTTTTCTTATGGGAAATCGGGAAAGTCACAAATAGCAATCAAATGACCATGGCTCCCTAAAGCTGCCATTGCAATAATAATTGCAATGATGGTTATGGATATGCTGCGTTGGCCGGATTTTTTTCCAGAAGTCCTGTAACTTTTAATGGTCTCAGAAAAAAATGGGAGTAAGCTAAGGACTACTTGTACTGTGTTTAATATTTACATGTTTATTGCTAGACCTAGAGCAGGGGTCGGCAACCTTAAACACTTAGCATATGTAGTTGAATTAAACGTTCTGTTTTTCTTCTGAAACTTTTCTTGGATTTATCCATGGTTGGTCTACCAGGGATCAAAAAGCTCAATAAATCACATACCAACGGGTGTTACACATTGGCAGTTGTGATGCCTATTTTGAGCGACGGAGCGGTAGCAGAGGAATGAAAGAGCCACATGCAGCTCCAGAGCCATGGGTTACTGACCTCTGACCTAGAGTTTAACATCTGTTGAAACTCCTTTTTTACATGGAGCGTGTAAAAGACACAATTGGTGTTTATTCCATGTTATACAGCAGAGATGGGAGTTTTTCTTTCCCTGTAGAAATGCATTCCCCAAGGCTAATAATCACAGACACTTTTTCAGACTACTGGGGAAAAATACTTCATAGTAGAAATTCCAATTATTGTAAAGGGTTTGGAACTATAGCTGTGCTGGGAAAAGTAGAAAATTGCATCTGTGTATTTAAAGAGTTCAGTTCCCATAGGCTTGAAGCTTTAGGTAAAAATGACATGGAGCAAAATTCAGGAGGCTTATATTGAATCCTGTAATGGGATTCATGCAGCTTGGTGCTGCATGAGCTATATTTTAATTTTGTCATCAATTGTGCTTAGATTTGATTGTCATTGCCATCTTATCTGACGCTGATGTGCATCAGCATCATTAGCAACAGATAAAACAATTGTTCTGTAAAACATGGGTTCTCTATAGGTTATTGATAACCTGAGAACCAGTGTGGTAAAAAGATATAGCACTAAGATGCAAATAATAAAGTTTTTACCCTGGCATAAACTTAATAGATGGCATTAAAGCAAGCATGTTGTGCTGTCATTTAAATTTGCAATACGAGGGATAAAACATATAACTGTATAGACTCTATACTATAGAGGTATTGTAAGGATTAAGATTAAGTAATGCAGGATAAGATCTTAAATATTTGAAAGCAGACAGTTTTGCTGTATTTGCTTATTGCTAACAGTTGGACTGAATTTATCCTCCATCTTGAGTTGAGACTATCAACTCAACTGCTCTTTGAAGAACAAGATTCTGTATTTAGAGGGTGCTAAACCCAACTTGACATCTCGTTTAGTCCCTTCCATTAAAACTGGCCAGTTAATGTCCATGTAACGTTACTTGTTTTCCTTTTTCCTCCCTATCGCCAACTGTGTTGTTGTTAGTCATTAAGTCATGACCAACTCTTCACAATATCATGGGTCATAACATGCCAGGCCACCCTGTCTTCCATTTTCTCCCAGAGGTTGCCCTAATTCATGTTCACTTCATGAATGGCACTGTCTAGTCATCCTTTTTTCTGTACCACATCACTAAGAATGTAAGGTGATTTTTATAGAAAGCCTGGGGTTGAGTTAAGACAATAACAAAGTAAAATAAAGTAAAACTCATGTTTTTAAACTGTATCTTGATTACTGTTTTCTTTTTCCTTAGGACATTTCCCTCAGAACCATCTGCCTTACTGTTGGCTGATCTCTATTTTACAAGATTAGCATTATGTGGTTATCACGAACACTTGTCTAAAGAGACTCTGATGGAATTATTTTCTAAATTGCAATTCAATATTTCTTCCAGTGTACCTAAAGTAAGCTGATCTCCAACTGTTTGTTTGTTTTTTTGCTTTTCCACTCTTCTTTCCAGCTTCACAAAGAGTCACTGCTGCAGAATGCGCAGTAAAACTGCAGCAATGCAATCAGCAGTCTGTGGCATCTAATGTGTTCTCACTCTCATGTCAATTAGTGTTACATACATAATACTTTGTGTTGAATCCCCTCTGGCATTACCCGGATGAACAAGAATGGTCTCTGGCAATGACTCAAAAGAAATAAAGCAGGACACAGAACAAACATTGGAGGATATTTAAATCTCTATAATCACATTCACGGATCTTAAGGATAGCTATTTGCAAGGAAATCAGTTTGAGGGGTGAATAGAAGATGAGATTGTAGAACATGAATTCCTATTAAAATATGATTCCATCCATTTTACCTTAAGCATAAGTTATCAGCTTGCTATTTTCTCCAAGAAGTCAGAATTTGTAATTGTACTACTTTTTCATGATACTAATATATTGCATTTTCTTTAAAATATAGAAATGGATATACCATTTTTTTACTTCCTTATATTGACTTCCACTTTCTTTTCTTTTGTCTACATCTAATGAAACAGATTTTGATATAAATTAAAGTATTAGTCTGAAAGATGTGACCATTCATCACCTGTCAGCAAAAAACAAAACCAAACCTATTTAAGTATGATAGGTAACAAGAAAGAAATACATACGTTGTATTTGAAATACACTATTCCTATCCAAGTAATTTGAAGTTTAAAAAATTCCTAACTTTAGTGATAATTGGATAAAGCTCATGGAAGATGAAGTGAGAAATATTTGGAGACATGGGTTATCTATTGCTGGCTTACATATTATTAAATGAATTAATGAAGCATGATATCTTTGGAACAGGTGCGACTGCTAAGCATACGGATTTTAAGCCGTTTTGATGACCTGCTTTCAACAGGAACTCAGGTAATGTTTCAAATTATAATTTAGTGCAACAAATGGTACAGCAGTCATGCAGAAAGTGGCTTCGCCAGTGTTCCTAAAACTGCTAAAATTGCAGTGATAGATAAACCATAGTATAAGTCTAGTAGTGTTCTCTAACTTATATTTCTGAATGTTGGTATGCCATTATTTTTGGTGCATTTAGAGTTTGCACTTGGTGAAGGTTTGATTCTTGCAAAATATTTTATACATTAGTAGAATTTCTTTTTTTTCCATTTAAACCAATAAAGAATTGCTAGGAAGAACTCTGATTTAAGTTTAGGGTGATGTGTTTTTTTCTGGTTGAAAACAATATTTGATGTTATCCATAACCATGCGCTGAATTTCTTTTCACCGAATGTTTTTTGACATAGTGGATTATCAGATGATTTCTAGCAACGATTAGGAAACTTTCTGCTAAATAAGCTATGAATGCATTTGGCTTTGAAGAAATTTTCTCATGCATTTTTTTTCCCTTATTTGCTAAGGATGTAGGGTTATTTGGTATGTTGCTTCAAGCTGAACTTGTGCCAGCAAATATCAATGATTATCGTGAGAAGCTGCTGTACCTGAGTAAGCTGAGACATGATTTGGTGTGCGCCATGATCCCTGAGGGAGCTTTGCAGGAGGTAAAAGTGTCCTTTGTGAAAAGTCTTAGCATGATTGCATTTTCCTACCAGCAGATCATGCAGTTTTTGTATATTATCATAATGGCTTTAATAATGTAATGAGAAACAAAATCAATTCACACCAGTGGTGAAGATCCAGGATTTCCATGGAACATAGAGATCGTAGCCATCTTTATTTTTATTTTCTGATCAGATAAATTTGTAGTTATGTGGAGGTATCGGCTAATTATTAATTTATGTTAGCAATTAGGTTTCCAATCAAGGGCAATTATTCTCTTGTTTTTAGGCAAAGACGTTTATCTTTATTTAGTTACAGTAGCTTATCTTTCTGGTAAGTCTGAAGTATTATTTTTATTTTCTTAACCAAATGACTGTCAAATTGGTCAGATGTTTGCAGGAGGACACTCAGTATTGTATAGGCTGTACTAGGCTAAAGTGGGATTCAGTGCATTTTCTCTTTGTAACACAGACCACATTTACATGGAGCACTTGGCGGTATTGTGGCTTCAGTTACTTACCAGCTGGTTAAACATGGAAAGAAACATCCTTTGTGATGAGAGAAAGAGCCATTAATCAGTCCATAACCACAGTATGTTACTGGTTAAGCGGTTTAGCTGGCATGCCATCCAAAATTTGATTAAGAATTAACTTCTAAGAAAACAGCTGTTGATACAAGAGTGGCTACATGTGTAGCTAATAAAGGAGGCTATAATACAGGTAGTCCAAGATTTCAGGAAAAAAAGTCCACTATTATGCCAATTGTTACTAGAATTTAAGGGAATTCACAAAATTAACGCATTGGATACTAATATACTGATGGTATTTAAGAGGAATATCTTTGTAGGCCAACGATCTTGTTAACTATGTAATAGTGGTGATTTTGAAAGAAACAATCAAACATTTTAGCATGTTATTCTAGGTGCCTCTTCGGTATTTATTGGGAATGCTTTACATCAACTTTAGTCCACTGTGGGAACCTGTGATTGAACTTATAAGGTAAGTCTTCGTTTTTTCAAGGAAAAGAGCAACTTGGGTAACGTGGTTAAGGATTTGGATTCAGGTCAGCCCTAAGACATGGGAGCTCACTGGGTGATGTGGGATCAGTTCCTCTAAGACCAATCTTTGTTATGGGAATTGTTGTAGGAAAGAATGTAGTGTATGTCATTTTGAATTTCTGAAAGAAAAGCAAATACAGTTCTAAAGTTATGTAGTTATAAATAAGGACAAAATCAATTGTATGATATAACTGTGACCTATGTAGGGTGGAGAGTTGATTTAGTGTGCTAATGAAGTAAATATCTTATTTCTGGCGAGACTGTTGAATCTGCCATTCTCATGAAGGAGGGTATAATTAATTTTGTTCAGCCTATGAGAAATATGACTCCTTTATTTTCCTTTGCCTTACTATTTTCTGGCACCTGGTAGGCTTTTTTTTTATGTAATAGATGATTTATATAATATGAATCATATGATTCATATGATATGAATAGGCAGTATATAATGCCTGAGTTAACTTGAAATCCTAGCTTTCACATTCATCATGACGATACTATTGCAGAATTGCATTCCTGGTTACTTTGGTTTTTTTTGCCGCATCTACACACTGCATTTCTACCTGACTTGTCCACGAAAACTGTTTTGTTTCATAAATAAATTTAGTCTTATAGAATTATGTTGGTTCCACCCATATACATTAGAATGTGACCTCAAAGTCTTTTGTTCAACTTGAGTCTGGGAGAAAATGAATGATGCCAAACATTTGTGGGAAGGAAATTTACTTAATGAGCAGATGTTTGAGAAGTGAAGGAGGGCAGTTTCATGTTTGTGGCAGTGCAATTTAAGGACTCCTTGCACAATCAAAGGGTAGAGAACAAAATTCCTCATCCCTCTCTGTAATTGAGTTTCTGGGTGGAATGGCCTTCCTTTCTCGCACACATATGACGAACTTCTAGTAGGCTGAATCCAGGGAGCTTTTCCATGAGTGGAGATGAGGAAAGAGCTGAAATCCCAGTTGCACAAGATGTTGCATAAGCCTTAAGATGAGTCCTTGAACTGTGTTTATGCTGTTAGTAATAAGTACCGTATCTCTCAGAAGCAGCTGGCCGAACTGTCAGAATCTGTTTCGGTAACATTGCTCACTAAACGATTTCCCATTCTGTTCTTATCCCTGCATATCTGTGTTGAGGATAAATCACTTTAAATTCCTTCTTGCGAGTTGCCCTTAATAATTAACCAAAAATATAATTATAATTACACACATACACACACACATATACACGTGTGTGTGTGTAATTATAATTATGTTTTTGGTTAATTTTTAAGGGCAACACGCAAGAAGGAATTTAGAATATATATGTATGCATGTATGTATATGTATGTATAGGTATATACCCTTAAATCAAACTAATTAGGAAAATTAAACAAATTACTTTATGAAGGATCCTACCACTGAACTCTCCAGTTTAGCTGAAAACCTATTCTTCTCTAGTGTGTATTTAAGCTACAATGACCGAATTAAGGATAAAACTGAAAAGAGACAAATTTGAAAAAATCCTATAAAGATGTTTATGTTTATAACTTTGCTTTACAAATGAAAATTCAAGAGAAAAACCAAAAAAATAAATACTTAAATACATTTAAAGTGTAGCTTTCTGAAATAAAGAACTGCCCTGAAAAAATGAACATGTGGTCATTGAAATTTAAGCACATGCTGAAGAATGACCACAAATAAAAAGGAAAAACAATCAGTTCCCTGTGCAAAAGAAAACTGAACAAGGAGAAACTTTTTAAAGAGAAAAGAATTAAATAATCCCAACATGGTGGCTTTTTTCCTTCTCTTTGTGACTTAATGAAGCACCATTCTCTAAATATTTCAGCACCATTCTTGTATTAAACTACTTTGCAGTTTTGAAACAAATCAGATTATGGAATGATATGAGCAAGCTAGATATATTGATCAGATTACTTATGCTTTTGTTTTTCAAACATTCATCAAAATGATTTTGGACTGTGATACAGTCCTATTGTGATACAATAGGAATAAAGCCCTATAAATTAAGAAAAGAACATTGCAAAATGGTTTATTTTCTGTGAAGAAAAGAAGACATGCCTATGATAGTTAATAGTTGATTTGTTCAGTTACCTGGTTTAAAAAATAAATATATCCCTTTTTTAATTAGGTCTCATGCAGATGAAATGGAAAACAAACTATTCTGGAAAGTTTATTATGAACATTTGGAAAAAGCTGTATCCTATGCTGGTAAGACATTGTCATATAAAAAACTCAATAATGATGGAGACAAGGCCAAAGCTGCTTGTTAACTAATCAAATAGTGTCTGATTTTGTACTCTTCAAGAATTTCCTACCCGCTCTGTCTCTCTCCGATTCCAGTGGCAAAACAGGTATGCTTGCAGTGATCCGGAATTGTTGCTTGCGATTTTGTTTTTTTATTTTTGGTCTCAAAGAACAGAAAACAATTATTTTTTATTGATAGAAGGCCTCAATTTCTGGAAGCATCCAATTTTCTGGGCCTGCTGCAGAACGCCTGTGATTGAACAGTATTCACTAAAGTGGAACTCTTAAATGTTAAGTTTTTTAAAAATCTTTATTAACCAGGACTATAAATAGATTTTCTGTAAATTTGCGGTAATAGATTAGCTGGCATGACTAAAAAGATGTTTATTTTGTTTTTAATGCTCATTTTGGTGATTTTTTTTTCCATAGAAAAAGAGCTACGTAATGAACTAGAAGAAGAACTAAAAAGTGTTACGGATGTTGGAAGTGAGGAAATCTATCAGCATCATGTCAGAACTTTGTATGATGAGCAATTGAAATGTCAGACATGGTGTTACGAGAGAATGGATCATACAAACTTTAGGTTTCTCCTTTGGAAAGCAATGTCAAGATTTGCATACAGGGTGGAATCCAGGTCAAGAGAATTTTCTCCACTTCTACTAAGATTTATTAAGTAAGTAAGGATTTTTATGGAAGAAACACTTTATATACATGCTTCACAAACACTTGAAATTACTTGGTTACTCTTACATAAACATAAGCAGTTTTTCAACTAAATCATATGATGGAATTGTTCATATTATGACTTATCAACAAGGAAGTCTGACTGTACTTTGCTGCTCCCCCCCAACCCAAGCACTCATGACCAACAGACCATGGTGTGTAGGGGACTGTGAGAATAACTTTTAGGAACAGTAGCAAAAGCTGCAACCAAGACATTTATTAGACAAATAAAGTCCAAAGCAGAAATGCAGTTTTGAGAAAATGCCTCAGACCTGATCCTCCTCAGTTTTCATGTAGATAAAGGTGGGGGGCTGGCGGAGGTGC
>JANHFT010005107.1:23853-36413 GCA_032467955.1 Pseudoxenodon macrops
GGTATACCTCAACTATGAGAGACAAAATGTGGAAACAAATCCAGACAATCACATTGTCTGATTTGGAAAGAATTATTTCTTTGCACAATTGGTGGCTGACTAAATACTTTTTTGCCCCACTGTATGTATATCCTTAAGTTAGCCAGAATTACTGGGCAAAGGTTATTGCATTCAGAGTTCCATCCAGAGGTGGGTTCAGATTGGTTCTATACAGTAGATACTAAGCCGCTGGTGACGTCACGGAACCGGTTCTGGTCTGTGATGCCGCCATCTTTTGGGAGGGGGGATTTCTTTTGGTTTTTTTTTCTGTGCATGCACAGAAGCCAGGTTTCTGGCACTGCACATGTGTCACCATCTTGTTTTCGGGCTTTTTTTTTGGGGGGGGGGTTTGTAATGTTTTTCACTGCACATGCAAAGCATGCAAAGCATGAGCGCACCCACGAGGTGCGGCTACGTGGCGCGGGAGGAAGCGAACCAGCGGTGAGGTATGTTAGTTCCATCTGGTTCCATGCTCCCTTATTTTCATTTGTACCATTGGCCTCCATAATGGGTGAAGATACTGGCTAAGTCCTGGTGGAGTAGGAATGGAATCTGAAGTTCACAAATTCACCTTAAGTCATGCCAACTTCCACCAACAAAGATGAAATAAACCATATTTATAGTAGTTATTTGATATTGTATAATATTTAAATATAAACAATATGAAATTTCTTCTTGTTAGCTCAGGCTGGAAGGAAAAATTCTGTAATTTAGCCAGAAATGGTATATGATATCCACCTTTCTCTGGAGCTAGGAACCTGGGACTTAGAGGCTATTCTTTAAAATTATCAGTAGGCCGTTCTCACTTGGTGAACTAAAGACAAAAACATGCTGGGTTGGACTCTTCAAAGTATTTTTCTGCTTGAGGTCAACGGAAGCAGTATTTGCTATTCTGGTGCAAAAGGCATTGCAGCAAATATTGGTTGCATTCATACTAGATTCATATCCTTTCAAGATGAAAGGAACCACTGGCATAGTACAGCATGTGAGCCCAGATAGTTCATTGTTCTTTCAGATGCAAATAGTCTTGCTTCTTCTATTGTGAATAGCTGCCCTACGATATACTTGTTAAGGGATCCTGATTTTATCTTCCTGCTTTGTTTCCCCCCCCCCCCCAGATCACTAGGCTGGCTTCTGAGAGCCAATATTCTCCTACTCCTTTACTTAAAATTATTCACATCTGGAGCAAAAACCCCAGGTAAGCTATTCGCTTTTAGCAAAAAAGCCTCCAATAATTGTTATAGACTGTACTATCTACATTATTTAAAAGCTTTAAATCCAGTAGGTTTATTGTCCTGCAGGTTAACATGCAATTGTGGTTTTAGAAAACTCTGCTGTCTGCATTAGTCACAGACTACAACCCCCCATTAGCTCTTATTATTCACGTGGCTGTTTGGGCTGACGGATATTGTATGTCAGTCACAAATGGAGAGCCTTAGTTGTCTGCCTTTGTTCTTTACGTACAAACAAAGCAGTTAGGATAACTGTAATAATGGGACCAGGCAAAACAGGGCTAGAACCATGTATTGCAAATATTTGTGTCCTGCCAAAATATAGTGTCCTTTTTGTCCTCATCTTTTCCCTGACTGCTTTTCTTTTCCTGGAGCTCTGAACAAGAGTGAACTGCAAGCTTGTGATTCAAAGAGGCTTATCGGAGAGGTCACTGTAGCGTCCGATGTTTCTCCTTTTCCAATCCCAACTTTTCTTAAATCAAGTGATTTCTTGCATTGCCCCAAAACCATAATTTACAAGTGGCTGGTTTTGTACAACAAAAAGGCAAAACTAAATAATGAATTATTTAATCATCTCTTAATACAGTGTATGAGCCATGTCTTATTGCAGCAGGAGTTCTATCTGTTGAACTTCTCAAGTGTTTTAAATCATACAGATAGAATCGTTCTCAACTCATGTTATATTTTCATCTCCAAGGCTAGTGTGTACGTTCGTAGAATAGTCTGTTCCTGATCTTCAGTCATAGTTTGGAATTTGGTAGCAATTATTTAGGGAATTTCATGCTTTTTGTTCATTGTTAATATCTGGAAACGGTCACAAATGTTTTTATAGTAAAAGAAGTTGAAGCAGTTTCTTTAAGTTGTCTACCAGAAGAATGAAACATTTGTCTCCCCCCCCCCCAGTTTTGAATCCCATATAATTTATTTCTTAAAAATCCCCATTCCCCTTCCCCCTTCTCACGTTGCTTTTAGGTATTTCATTTTGCTGGCTAAACAGAAGCCAGGGCATCCAGAATATGACATATTATCAAATGTATCTGCCGTGCTCTCAGCCAAGGCTCTCGGAGAGGGAACAGCTGGTACTGTGATGGATGTGATTGACAACCTTCTCAATATTCCTGACTTTGAACCTAATGACCAATTTAGCAGCTTGACAGTGACCGACTGCATCTTTATTGAAGTTGAAGAAATAGCGGGAGGTAGGAATGGATAGGTCTGAATTGGATGGCATTGTTCGTTTGTTTATTACAATATTGCCCATTTGCATAGGGCACAAGGAGTTCAGAAAAACAAGGAAAATATATAAAATAAAGTCAAAGGCACCTAATATTAAAACTATATAATTGGCAGTCCAGCCACCATTGGACCCAAACTCTCAGTTAAATAGCTATATTCTAAGCAACTTTTAAAAAGACAAGAAGATTCAGATGATCATAGAACAGAGAGTTAATCTGTAAAAGAAAATGGCTTCAGTGTATTATATTTGAGCTTTACAGAGGTACGTACAAAGTACAGGTAGTCCTCAACGTACGACCACAATTGAGCTCAAAATTTATGTTGCTAAGTGAGAAATTTGTCCTATTTTACGACCTTTCTTGCCACCGAAGGTAAGTGAATCACTTCAATTGTTAAGTTAGTAACTTAGAATCTGGCTTCTCCATTGACTTTGCTTGTCAGAAGGCTGCAAAAGGTGGTCACATGACCCTGGGACACTTATAAATATGAACCAGTTGTCAAACATTTGAATGTAAATCACATCACTACCGGGATGCGGCAGTGGTCATAAGTGTGTCCTTGGAGATTCTCAGTCATCCAGGTTGTGGTTGTCCCAAAGGTGCTTTTTCAAGAGGTCAAGAAGCTTCTTGGATGAGAAGCGAAACATCTTCAGAGAAAAACAAAGTCCAGTTGCCTCTTGAAAAAGCATCTTTGGGATGGTCATAAATGTGAAAAATGGTCATAAGTCGCTTTTTTCAGTGCCATTGTAACTTTGAATGAACTGTTGTTAAATTGAGGACTGCCTGCATATACTTTTATTCAAAGCTGTTTTACACAGAATGTGTAAACAAAATGAAAGATACTTCCTGGTTTTAGCTTAGGATACTTAAGGGGTTGTCCAGGCCCACAGCATTCAGCCTTTGCATTGAAGTAGCCTTCACTTGCCTTCCTGCAATTCGAAGTCAGTATGGAGATCATGGGAAATACCATTTCCCCTTGGAATGAACTCTTTCAGAAGGGTTGCCTAATATGGGCTTCTCTTCAAAATGAGGCACAGATTGGAAAATGTAGTCAGAGTTGCCAGCTTTTAAGACTTACACCTGAAGTTAGCCACCTTTTCAATATTTGGTACAACTACATGATCTTTTTGATAGCCAAAAATATCAACAAAAATAAAATGACTCAAAAATGGGAGTATATGCAAGATTTTGGTTACCTGGCAAAGTTTCTGAGTTTAAATATTTTTTTTAAATGTATTGTTCATCATCATCATAATGTATATAAATAAAAAGAATAACAACAAAGTTGAAACACGTATTTTAAAAAACAAACAAACCTGTAACACTCCTACTAGGCTGTTTTGTAAGGATTTGTGTTTTTTGCATGGAAAAAAGGCTTGGTTTTTCACTTTAAATGGCTGTATTCTACATCTTTCATTTTAGATGTTCCTAGTATGGGGACAAAGCTAGTTCTCCCCCATGTCCCTTCAGTTCTTCAGTATCTCAACAAAACTATGATCAGCGTAGACAGGATAAAGAAAAAAAAGTATAACGCACAGCTCAGCAAAGAACTCAACATTCTTTCAAAGTAAGTGGTTTCTTATCCTTTCTAATAGTACAGATTTACAGAGATTTTTAATGCTGTAGAAGTGGTGGAGAAGAACTAGCTCTGTGGGAAGGGGATTAATAAAAAAAGAACAGAAGCAATCTCATCCCAATCTTTCAGAAGGCAAGAAATTAGATGATTTTGATAATTTTCACTTGGAACAGATGCAAAAAAATTCTTTCTTCTTCTACATCTCACAGATCTCTGTGAATACAATAACATGTTCTATCTATGCCGAAGGTCAAAACTTTGCAAGGCTGCATATTTAAAAAGCTTGGCTTTTAATTTAGACACCTGAAACATTACATTGTGATATAACATAAGTGTATTTTCTCTTGTATTTAGGATTAGCAAGTTTATAAAGGATAAGAACCAGAGTTCTGTTCTGATTGGCCTCCTGCTCCCTTTCCTTCAGCAGACCAACATTACTCAGGTAAGTTTACAATAAAGTATATGGAAAATAATATTTTCTTTCAGATTAGATTACTTTTGCGATGACATTTTAAATGTTTTTTCACTTATGGACTTTACATGCATTCAGGCTGACACTGAAAGGTAACTGGGTTATGTAACGGCTAAAACAAAGAATGAAGCTCAGCAGGATATGAAAAATAGTGGCTGAAGCAGAGGGAACAATATGGAAGCCTGGGTTATAGCTAGTTCAGATTCAGAATGAATCTAATGTGTTGTATACTGATCTGTGTATTTTAGGTAACATACTTCTGCATTATAAAATAGAGGTTTCTAAATACAAATGTAGAGGGCAGAATGTCCTCTTGAACTTCTTGTTAATTTACTGTAAACAATTTATTAGCTCCCCATCTACCTCTGCAGGCATCATCTTTAAATCTTCGAAAACATAAATACAAATTTTCAAATCGGCACCAAGGCTTTATAAAAGACCCGTTTTGGTGTGATTTTCCTGAACCAGCCCTGCCTGAGCTATGCAAAAAATGGGAGCAAAAGAATGTCTGATTTTGGCATAAGAAAAAGAAACCATGTGGTCTTGATGGATGACCAGCTCACATTAAGTTTGTCATAAATGTTTGCAGGGATCCGTATAATAGTGCTTGTATAAACATACAGGGAAAATGTGAAACCTCCCAAATTGATCCTACCTTTCATTCTTTTTACTCCTTGTTTAAAGGACTTCCCCAAAAGTTGTAAGATAAATGACAATTGTTTTCTTCAAAACCAGTAATTTTACTCTTATTGAGTATAATTATTGAGAAGTGAAGAAGTCGGGAAATAACTTTTCTTCATTAAATTGATCTTTTAAATTGTGTGTTTGATTTCATTTTCAGAATGTCGACACCTGACATAAACCTGACCAAGAATCTCAGTTTACTATTTTTAGCTTGAACTATCACGACCCTTAATTGGGAAGTTCTTACTCCAATTTTACTGTGAATATGCATAAAAGAAAATGATATACTCAGGAATGTCAGATGGTTAACATGATAATAAAAAGAAATAGAAGGAATTTTCTATTGGAAATTGGATGATATTTTTCCCTTCTGCCAATAAAATCCACTATCAGGATTGTCCTGCTTGACTAGCTACAAAAAACAATATCAAGTTTATTTATAAGATAAAGTTGAAAATATTTACTGATTTGTGATAGTTTGATGAAGCTTCAATATTTAGACTTATTGATAGATACTTCATTTTGTAATGGCACCTTGATTACTGTAGTTTATTCAACCAAAATTTACTTGGTATCTCTAAAATTCACAGAAGAGTACATAAAAGTACTTTCAGTAATCTAGTCAATTGTAGTCCTTTGCAGTGTATTTATGCAGAGCACAGGTGTCAAACTCGCGGTGTCACTTGCAGTCATGTGACGTTTTGCGACTTTTCCCATTTGTGGAGCTAGGGTGGGTGTGGCCTGCATATGACGCATCCAGCCCGTGGGCTGCCAGTTTGACACCCTTGACGTAGAGGAATGCATGGATAATCTTCAAGAAGAAGATATATACAAGAATCAATAAGGCAAATAAGAAATAACTTAGTCCTGCAAAGGGACAAGACATGAGAAAGAAACTCAAGATTATGCTACCTTGAGTCTTTTTCAGTATAAGTAGTGGCACTAAAATACCCTGGCAGGCTTTCACCTTAAGCAATAAACTAGCATTCCTGTAATCCTTGTTCTCTTTTTCCTGTACCTATTTCTTTTAGGATACAGAGATTGACATTCTGGAGACAGTACAAAATCTACTGAAACATTGCTTAATTCCAGCAAGCTTCCTTAAACCTTTGGCAAAACTGTTTTCTGTTATTCAGAACAAGTTGTCTCGTCAAGCACTTTGTGGGGTTTTTGAGGTATTACTGTATATAAATGTTTATTATTATTATTTTTAATTCTTATTCCATTATGATCCAGAGCGTTGAGTTGCTTTGTTCCACAGTAGAGGCTAATCTTGATTCCTTTATAAGTCCTTTTTTAAATATTATCCTTTTCTATCTTTTTGACTTGTCACTGTTTGAAGTTATAACAGATCTCTCCAGGGCTACTTACAACTTGGATTGAAAGTTCTGAGGGCAGGCCCATCTCCACACAGTCAGTACTGAGTCATTTGGTAACTGGCCCGCATGTATAGCTGTTGCAGCGGCCTACAGTTATGCGATTTAGGACTTTTATTTTGCTGGAAACTGACTCAGATTATTGGGAGCAATATGCTGACTCTGTAAACCACTTAGAGAGGGCTATAAAGCACTATGAAGTGGTATATAAGTCTAAGTGCTATTGCTATTTATTTCCAGTTTCCAACAAAACAAGCCCAGTGCAGACAACAGATTTGCTTATGACTGCATCATTTGCTTAAGAGCCACTGGCAAAAGTTGTAAAATTGACCATGATCACACAATGACCCACTTAACTGTCATGACTTATAACTCTAATTCCAGGCTCAATTACAGATGTAAGTTGAATATTACCTGCAGTTGAAGGAAGAGGTTTTTCTGATAGCTTCCTTTAAAAATTACTGGTCATCTTCTGATTCCCTGAAAATAAGACCTCCCTGGATAATAAGCCCAATCAGGCTTTTGAGCACATGCGCTAAAATAAGCCGTCCCCCGAAAATAAGCCCTGCGCAAAACACAGCAGCAGCCATGAGGTGACCACACTTGCTACCTACTCCACCTCAAAAATAATAAGACCTCACGGAAAATAAGGCCAAGCGCTTATTTCAGGGGTCAAAAGAAAATAAGACTCTGTCTTATTTTCGGGGAAACACTGTAGATATGTAATTTGATATCTTTAAGAGGTTTTGGAGTATATTTCTCCAAATATTGATAAAACAAATGCAACCTTAGTCAAATTGCAACAAAGGTGTAGTGTATTTACATACTGATGGTCTATATACATTTAGTTTTAGCTGCTCTAACTATCTTTATCTTCTATGAAGTTAAAAACAGCCTAAAAATTAATGTATGAAATAAATGTAAGTTACATTATTAATTACTTTTTGTCTTTTAATGATTTTCAATCTTTTTTAACAGACATTATCTCATTTGGAAAGCAATATAAAATATATCACAGAAACTGTCAAGGTATGTAGCAGTTTTCCTCATTTACTTAATTTTTTAAAAATTCAATTTGATTTTTATCTTGATTAGACATTTTGTTTGTCTTAGCTGAATGCTTTCAGTCCACACCATCTTGATGAGATCAACTTTGATGTCCGTTTGTCAGCATTCCAGGACATCATTTCTCATATCAAAGGGATGAACAAAATAGATGTCAACTACCTTATCCCGGTAATGCATAACTGTTTCTACACCATACAGGTGAGTCCCATTAATATGGAAAATATCTGAGCTTGCTTTATGATTGGGCTCCTAGAAATATATTCATGTTATATTGTTGTTGTATCATATTTACAATTTAATGATTTAAAAAAAAAAATCAATATTTGCATACTTTCTCTTGTCTGTCATGTGTCACTCGAGTTGTGAGAGTGAAGCCTCACATGTCCTGTTAACAACAATTGAATCTGTTAAAACAGCAGCAACAACAAAAGAAATGAGTGGAAATTGTTGGTGTTGCCCAAAACTTTAAATCTTGTTTCCACAATAAATAATCCAGGTTTCATTTGATATATAGCAGTTGCTGATTTTTTTTGTAATGGCTTTGTTAACTCTTCTACACTGCAGCTACTTACCAGCCATGGTATCCTTGAAAGTCTTTCTTTTAGTTTCTTGCAAAGCCAACTGAATGAAATTGATCCCAACTGTAGTTTAACTTTGATTTAGAAATGTCTCTAATCTAATTAAAGCAAATGCTCCTTCATTCAGGATACAGCAACCGTTTTGAGGTGTTTCATGCACACTCCAAATCACATTCCATTATCTAATCTGGTTTTTTATATACCCTAAAAAGCAGTGCCAGTATCATTTCTGTAATGATACTGAGAGAAGCTGTGCCTACAGATATGTGGATGTATCTGCATTCTCGCAAAAGCATTTCTAAGTACCATGGGTCTTTAAAGCCTCTCTTGTAGAGAAGTATAGTAGGAGACAGAAATAGTCAAATTGGTTAGAAATGGAGGCAAGCTAAAGGAGCCTGATCCTGCAAAACATTTCCTTTGGATTCTTGCTAAATTTTTCCTCTCTTCTGCCTTTTATCTGTTCAACATCTTGATTTTCCTGTGACACAAGGGGAAATAATGAACTGCAATAGGAGATGGTTGGGTGATAGGGAAAGCATGCATTCCCTTAGCATAAATTCCTGAATAAGAAGTTTATGGTCTGTGATTGCCAGCCATATAGTAACAAAACTGGGGGGAAAGAAGCCTATAAAAGGTTTGCAGTGAATTTATACAGTTTTGGTCATATCTTGCTGCTAATGAAGATTACTTTGAATTTTAATCACTTTATACCTGTTTTGAACTATCATTAGGGATCTGGTTTATGTTTATTTTAGTGCATAGTTTTATAGGATTAATGGGATTATAATCTCCAATTTATAGGATTAATAGGATTATAATCTCATGTGTCCTGATCTTTTTCTTTTGCAGTTAGAGGAAATGGCTTTAAGTGACAATGCTGTCCTCTGCCTGACTGCCATTATTCAAAGATTTTCTGAACTTGAGCATACAGAGGATGAATTCAAGGAAATTATCCAGCACACACTTCTGGATTCTTTGAGAAAAGGGCTAAAGAACAAGATTGAGGTGAAGAGCCTAACACTCCTGGGCTTTGTGTTATAAAAATCAGGATGCATTGAAAATCTGTGTCTGCAGACCTTGTAATTCTCACTTTTATTAAAATAAAAGTCCTTTGGAGGACTTTTTACTGTATTTTCTGTTTCAGCTGTATTTTTAACATGACTTTTATTTAGTTATTTATGCTTGAATTAATATGGGTTATCCTCAAATTACTAAAGGTTTGCAATAGATACACATATAAATGTTCCATTATCTGTTTCCATCATAACTCCTATTTCTCTTGGCCATTCCTTATAACCCATGGTGATCTGAATATGGGGAAATATGAAATATGTTAAATTCTATACACTTTGGGACATTTGCATATATTATCCTGGGCGCAAAAAAACTGTTTTGCTGGAAACAGGTAGACTTCGTAAATTATAATGTGTTTAAGGTACTACTATTAGTCTACTACCGGTATTATTACTCTTAGTTTAAGATTCTATTATGGCCATCTAGACTAGCCTATCAACGAGATGGGTGGCAAATAAATTTAAGAAACAAATGTTTATAAAGTATAGATTATCTACTTCCATTATTGCTTCAAAGTCTAGTCTTAGTGTAATAAATATCTGGGATTTGGAAATAGTCACCATTGCCTAGGATAGCAGTTTAAGAGGTAAAATTCGAACAGATTGCTGTGAAAAAAAGGTTTTCTGTTTAAAAAGTGGAGGGTATGATATAGTTTAGAATGTTAGATGTAAAAGTAAATCACTTATATTTTCTTTGCTGTTTCAGTGCATTCAGCAGGATTACACATCATTGCTATCAAACTTGATTCGAGCATTTTCAGAACATCCAGAGTTTCATGACTTGGTCCAGCTGACTGATTATCATGATCCAGAGATGGACTTCTTTGAAAATATGAAGCATATTCAGGTAAAAGGAAATGTTTTAACTGATTCTTCTAAAGCACCATGTGAGTTATCTGATAATGATAGCATGAAAACTGATAGCACTTCTTTCCTTTTTTCTATTGATGTAAAATGTCTGCAATTGATATAAAACATCTGGTTTATTATTCCAATGCTTGGTGGGCTAAGAACTATCAACCAAGTTCTAATATAATTTTTATATTCTTTCAGATTCACAGAAGGGCTCGAGCTCTGATGAAACTAGCTAAGCAGTTAGTGGAAGGCAAAACCATGTTGAGTTCTAAAACTCTTCAAAATTATATTATGCCTTATGCAACCACTACAATTTTCAATGAGAAAATGCTTAAGGTAAGCTTTTGAACATAAATTGGGTGTAACTACTTCTGCTTCAGTGCCATGAGAAGGATTTACTCTATCAACACATCTGATCTTTATGTAACTTTTCATAAAGCAGGAGAATTGAATTGGCTCTACTCCTTTTAGTAGAATCCATAGCTCTTATGGAGAATTTGTTGTGTTGAAGCTTCACACATATAATGGGGGAATGGAGATAAGGGGCTTGTTCAGAAAGATTGCTTCCTACTGCCTGCCTTCTGAAGTGATCTTGATCCAGCTAAGGGGACTATAGACTTACTTTTATATTTAAAAAAGAAAAGCTAGAGAAACGACTTGATCTTGACCATGTTCTGTCGTTTAATCTTCCTGATAATACTCTTTTCCTTAGTATGAAAACATGATAACTGCATCAGTTGAGATGGTGGCAGCGGTATGCAGACATCTTTCTTGGTCAGCTTACCTCTACCATTTGAAGCATTTCATCCACGTATTGCAGACTGGACAGATCAATCAAAAGCTTGGTGTCAGGTACAATAAATGCCAGTTGTAAGATTAGAATGATAACCATTTGCATTAAATAAAAATAAATACCATTGGATGCTATGAGCCTCTAAACAAATATGAATGATTTTGAAGTTTGGAAACTAGGCTGCTCTTATACTGATATTTTTTTTAAGTGCCTATGTAGATTCTCAGTCATCCAAGTCTTTTTTTAAAAAAAATACTTTATTAGATTTTAAACATTAAAAAAGAAAACATACATTTTCATTTTTATGACTGTCTAACATCGGTTACACCTTTTCTTGACTTCTCTTCCACATCATTTATATCCACATTAATATACATATATACATATTTACACCTATACATTTACATTTATTTATTTTGTCTTTGTCATCAATCTCATCTGTTTATTTTGCTTTTTTCTTCCAACCATTTATACCAATTGTCCCAAATTTTATAAAATTTGCGACACAGGCTTCTATTGAGGACATCTGTAGGGCAGCAACATGGTCTTTCCCATTCATTAGACACTACAAACTGGATGCCTTCACTTCAGCTGAAGTGGCCTTTGGTAGACACGTGCTCCAGAAAGTGCATACAGTCTTGGGGACTCGGGAACAGACTACTATCCACCCTTAGGACAGCCGGCTTTGGTATATCTCATTCCTTGGATTCACTGCTCAGCCCAATGGATATGCTCCTTCTCGGTGTGCTGAGAGAGAATCCAACCCTACCCTGGCGACCGTCTGATCCAAAGTCCAGGAGTAGCCAAATTCAGCACTGAAAATATGTCAAGTCAATCACGATGCCTTCATCTAAATTGGGAATCTGCATGTAAGGGAGGCGTGACCAAAGGATTGATTGACTCAGTCTCCGAGCAGAAGAGCAGAGTTAACCCATTCTTTAGATTCTCTCTCAGCACACCAAGAAGGAGCATATCAGGTAAGGCCAGTGTTCCTTTTCTTCATAATCTGTTGTGGAGGAGTTTCTGTATTGTCTTTTTTGAGATTTGATGGTCCACTTGGGATAGCCACATGTGCTTCCTCAGCTCAACGGTGTAGAGTTCTGATTACTCCCATTTTATGCTCCAGTGGGTGGTGGGAATCAAAATGTAAATATTGATCTGTATGGGTGGGTTTTCTATACATTTCAATGTTAAGGCTTCTGTCTTCCTTAATATGTACCACACAGTCCAGAAAGGCTAGACTATTTTCCTTAACATTTTTCCATGTGATTTTGATGTATCAGTCCACAGTGTTAATATGTTTGGTGAAACGCTTCCAATTTTGATCTTGACCCAAGTATTGTCCAGATATATATACGAGTGAGTGGGTGGAATTCCTGTGAAGGAATCTAAAGCTTTGGTTTCTACATGTAGAGATTGGCCACAATGGGGGACAAAGGTAATGGAAGACCTCCAGGAGAGGTCAGGAGGAGGGACAAGGGAATGGCGAAAGGGCAGCAGGACTGCTAGTGGCCAAATGCTAAGGCAGGACTTCCCTCCTCCCTCCCTCCCTCCCTCCCTTCCTTTTCTTCTTTTTCCT
>JANHFT010005107.1:53110-63457 GCA_032467955.1 Pseudoxenodon macrops
CAGCTGATAGAGAGAAGCAATGAAAAAAGCCTGCAAAGCCCAGAAGATCATTAGCACCTGGTTAGGTCTGAAAAAAATCTTATTTGGAGGGAGTAGCAATGAAAAAAGCCTGCTTCACTCATTAGCACCTCGTTAGGGTTGGAAAAAAAGTTTTGAAAAAGCTACATTCGGAGTATAAGACACACCCTAATTATCAGCCTCTTTTAAAGGGAAAAAAGTGTTTCTTATACTCCGAAAAATACGGTATTATACTATACTATAATATATTTATAACAGTTATATACATTTTATAAGTCATTTGGATATCTTTCTTTTGTTTTTCTTTGTGTTGAAGGTTATAAAGAATTTACTGTTTGTATCCAAAGTCCTGTACCTTCTGGCTCCTACTCCAGAAGATGGCAAAGAGATTGATGAGGATGTGGTTTGGGAAACTGGAGATCAGGGTGACTTAGGAAGTGAAGATGAGAAAGAGATTTCGGGTATGGAGGCAAAAGAAAAAAGCAGTCCAGCCAGTTTGTTGTGGGTGATGAAAAAACTCCTAGTCATGGCAACAAGAGAAGCTGCTCATTCACCCAAGGATTCTTTAAAGGTTGGTTTGTCTTCTGCAAATAATACCTGCAGCTCAGAAAATACTGTCAAGTTATCAGTGACTTTTACAGTTCACAAGCGCAAATGGTTAAAAACAACAACAACAACAAGGCAGCAGGATACTTTCATAAATGGACATGCAAGTGGGAGCAACATTTTTCCAGTTCAGGGCAAGAAGGCATCCGACATCAGTTGTTGTCATTAGCTTCATAGAAAGAGCAGAATTTAAATGAACAAAAGATCCTCGCTCCAATTCTCTTCGCTGCTTTTGCTCAAGTTATACTGTTTTGTTTTGGTTTTTGAAACCTGTTCCAATCCAAGAAGTATTGCTTTTTTAATTACCTACTTAATCAAACCTGGGGTACAGAGACTCTAATAGTAATTGTGCTAAAATATGAACAAGGTTGCCCATGTAATGCTCACCTTAAAGTTAAACTGAAAGAAGCCATGTGGGTTTTCACCCGGCAAATGTAATGTGGGAAAGGGAAAAGGATCTGTTTCTGCCCCTTTTTCTTCAGATGACTGCTGGGTTCTGCAGTTGCATTTGAGGGGTATGGGTTATGGAGTGCTGAGACATGCTACTTAAGAATGCACTTGGCCTTGCCAGGTATTGTAAGAAGAAGGGATACAAAAACGAAAGGTTTGGAGAACAGGGCTTTAGGCACAGAAGAGGAAGCAGGATCAAATTAAGCTTAAAATTAGATATTGAGCAAATCAAACTGTTGTCAGAACTGCTGGAAAATGTTTGTACTTTCCAACTTTCACTGAGAAAATACTCCCTTGCCACTAATTGTTAACATCTTTGGGTTGTTCTATTGCTTTGTGGGCTAATCTGTTGACCAAATGTGCTTGCCTCTTCAGAGAACCTGCATCTTTAAGTTCCTGGGTGCTATTGCAGTTGACCTTGGGAAAGAGAAGGTAAAACCGTATCTTCCAACAATCATTGCCCCTCTATATAGAGAACTGAGTAGCACGTATGCAGAACAAGGTAAGGGAATTTGCACTCAGGAAGTTGGCATAAAAACATTTATTTTATACTTTCCATATTTTAAAACACCAAGGAAGCTTTCAAGTTTTTTCCAGTATAATGGATCTATTATTAATACTTAAAATAGAGGAAGATGGAGGTTTGGCAATCCTGCAAGTTTTATATGGTGCTCATTAACATAATTTTCTTAAAATGTAAATTACTAAAGTTTAAAACTTGTAGGATTGCTAAATTTTCTAAAATTTGTAGGACTGATAAATCTTATAAAAAATGTAAAAATAATTTCATATGTAATTTTGACTTTTTTAAAAAGGTAATTATGCTTTTTGGAGTCAACAACTTTACATAAAATTACAGTATATTGCTTTTAGTCTAAAAGATTGAGCTCTTATTGAGGTTCTGTTTCCTTGTAACTACTGCTCTTTTAAATGTCAATATTCCATTCTGGATGTTATATAGTGAAGTGATTGCGTGTCTCTCATCTCTACAATGCATATAAAGTAACTTGATGAAGAGGCTTTTATACATGGCAATTGGTATGAGACACAGTATTTTCTGTGTATTTTTAAACTGTCTTATGCAGATATGGCAAATGGTTCATCTAGGTATGAGGATGTAAAAATAATCTGCTATGCTCTGAAATCCTGACTCAACCTCTTCTAGTATCCCCTTCATGTATTGGATATTGAAACCCAAAATTCCTTGGCATCTTATCAGTCAGATTGCATACGAATTATGAAACTTGAGGTCCAATGTATCTGAAAAACAGTATATCAGTAAAGGCTGCTTTATATATTCATTTGCCCCTTGTAACATCCCAGTAGTTGACTACAATGCAAGCTCTTGGATTCAGATAGCTTGGCTGCACTCTACAATGAGGGATTAAGCGAAAAATTCTTGCTATATATAAATAGCTTGGTGGGTCAAAACCTAAAACAACCAGTGCTGTTTCCCATGCATTTATCTCTGTACTAAATACTAAGTACTAAATACAGAACGAGTCTCAATCCGCCTCTGCCGCCCTTCTCTTCTCAGGGTAGGCAAGGAGGGAGGGCGAGGGGAGGGAGGGCAGACAGCCAACAGGGAGCAACAGGGGGGGACAAAAGAGTTTCATTTATCTGGGAACCAGAAATGACTCGATTTAAAATTAAATCATATGGTAAAAAGCACCCAAAGAAGAAAGAACATCAGCCAAAAAAACAACAATCCCAACCCTTGCCTGCTTTTGGAAATGTTTCAAGAGGAAACCCCATACACAGACACACACACCGACACACACACGAGAGGGGGGGGGGAGGTAGAGAGATGAGAAAGAGGGAAAAAGAAATGAGAGAGAGGGACAGAGAGATGAGCGAGAGAGAAAGATGAGAGAGAGAGGGAGAGAGAAAATACCTGGAACCGTAAAACCTGGGTAGGCGTGACTGGGTGTTTGATGTCGAGTTAGCCATGCCCACCCAGGTTTTGGGCTCCTGGTGTTTTGTTTTCTGTGGGAAACGGGCCCAAGTGGTTCTTTGAGTATTTAAGGTTGCAGACCCCTGGTCTAAACTGCAGTTTAGTGTATCCAGATTCTAAGTTTTACTTAAGCGGAACTTTTATTGAAAAGTGATGATTTAGGTAATCAGTGTCTCTTGGCAAGCTGCACTTAACCGAAAGAGGTGGCTGACGATGAAAAGAGTCTATTATCCCCTATAAAAAGTGATGGCTCTTTAAAAAAGTGTATTTCAAATAATATTTTTGGTGTGAAAATTAAATAGGCTTCGTTTGAATATTATATTTTATGATACTTTGTAGAGTATATTACACCTGGACAATTGTGCAGAAAATTGAACAATAGATAGCATACTTCAGTTTCTGTCCTCAGATTTTAAGTAATGAAAATCATATCTTTGCCAGATCCAACTCTAAAGAATCTTTCCCAAGAAATCATAGAACTACTGAAAAAATTAGTTGGATTGGAGGACTTTTCAATTTCATTTGCTTTTGTGCAAAAACAAGCCAGTCAGAGGAGAGCTAAACGAAAGAAGGAGAGAGCCCTACAGGTTAGTATCTACTTCATTTTTCATCTGCATTTGCTTAAAAAAATGACCATCTCATTTGTCACGAGAGGTTTTTATTGAAACCAGGCAATTTCAGAAGGTGTGGAGGAAATGAAGACTGTCAAAATATTATGATTCTTTGTTTTCCATTAGGCTGTTGCCAATCCTGAGATTGCTGCCAAGAGGAAGTTAAAGAGGCATAAGAATAAAATTGAAGGAAAGAAGAGAAAAATAGAATTTCTACGGCCTGGTTACAAAGCCAAAAAACAAAGAAGCCATGCATTAAAAGATTTGGCAATGGTTGAGTAAAAGCATCACATAACTTTTTATACAAAACATTTAATCTTTTCATGCTTGCTTAAAAGAGAAGGCAGAAAACTTTTTATGTGATTTTAACAAAATAAGAACAATAGATTGAACAGCTTTTATCAACTAAGAGTTTGTATTTCTATGGTTTAAAAGGCAATATATAGCAGAGGCTTAACTATCACATTGCCTTTTAACGTTTGAGATTGTTGCAGGAACCCATACTTTTGTTTTTAGAAAGAAACACCTACAGGACTTACTAAATATTTATTTATAATTTTTACTCTTTGTAAATCCTGTTCAACTGTTGGTAATATTGAGAAATCTGTAAAATCTTCCATCATTTCAGTGAGAAGGCTTGTAATTAAGGATGGGAAGTTCTCAGCTATTTTAGTTGTCCAGAGATTATTGTACATTAATGTACAGTTTGTGATAAATCTGTTTTTTTATTAAACATGATTAAAACACTGTGTGCTAAAGTTATTTTGGTACATTTACTTCTAGCATTAAGAGTTTATTTCATACCAGCAAGCATGACATTAGTTTTTTCACAATTAAAATCTCTTATTGTGAAACTGGCTTAAATCTCTTTTCCATCGAATTTATTTTGATGAGAAGGCTATCTCTTTCAAACAGCATATTAGTGAACTATTGTATTTTTCCACTTCAATATCAGCTAAATTTAATTTGTGCACCGTACCAGTTCTTTCAACATTATAGAAAACATTTGCATATGCTAGATTCTCTGATTTTAAGCTTACAGTTATTAGGTCAGATTCAGTCCATAGTTTGCTAAGTCATGGTTTGCTGAACAAAGCCATCAGTGGTGAAATTCAAATATTGCACTGAGTAGCAGTTGCACTGAGTAGCAGTTGTGTGTGCCAAAACAGGGAAGATAGGAGCGGCAGTGTTAGGAGGCAAGCTCTGTCTCATTTGTACATGAGTCATGCACCCTGCAGGCCACTGGTATGAAGTTGAAAACAAGTTCTTTTTTGCTTTAGTATGATCTATGAACTTGGCCTTTCATTTTAAACTGAACTATTAACACATTTTATAAAAAAACTTTATAAAATTTTTAGGACATTTTACTTTTCTTCTAATAATACTGTTGATTCCATGAAAGGGGTTTCTATTCCTGTGTTTTTCAGTATAATGAAGGAGGATACTTGATAGAATCATCTAATTTCTCTCTGAAAATGCTAGGGAGCCATTCCTTATTTCTGCAACACACTGTATTTAAGAAAAGGAAAAACAGGTAATCCTTGACTTACAACAGTTCATTCAAAGTTACAACAACACTGAAAAATGTGACTTATGAGTTTTTCAGTTGTGACCTTTGTAGCATCCCCATGATCATGTGATCAAAATTCAGATGCTTGGCAACTGACTCATATTTAGGACTGCTTCTGGGTCCCAAATTCATGGAATCCCCTTTTGCGATCTTCTGACAAGGAAAGACAATGGGGAAGCCAGATTCACTTAGCAACCAGGTTACTAACTTAATTAATTGCAGTGATTTACTTAACAACTGTAGCAAGGAAAATAGTAAAACGGGGCCAAACTCACTTAACAAATGTCTCGCTTAAAAACACAAAGGTTGGGCTTAATTGGGGTAGTAAATCGAGGACTACCTGAATAAGGATCAAGGCGATTTTTTACTTATAAGTTTCCCTGAAGGAACAGGTGCAAGTATATGATGGTTTAAGCAATTTTTAAAAGCCCATATAAACTTTCACAGCTTCATCCAATATTCCTGACTTTAAAAAGCAGGTTACACAAAAAAATGTGCCCTAATTCACCTTCAAATGGGAATGCCTTATAGATAACTAGCATGAGACAAAAATGTAGAGTTAAATATTTATTAGTGTTAAATAGTTTCAGACGCTTAAAATAAAGATTTATTCCAATTTTTCTAGCCAATATTCAGTAATGAGTATCATAAAAATTGATGTTACGTAACTTACATAAGATATGAAGTAAATATAGTATGCAAACTTTCAGAGTGATTGCACAGGAACACCCATTTTTTCAAAAGATAATCTGTCAATCCTATTTACAGCATTGCATTTATTCACATAACCAATGAAGAAAACTTCAAGTCTGTTTCACTGTCTGCTCTTCAAGGTCTCAACCAGCCTGAAAAAAATGAATTGTTTTGAAATTTAAAGATCAAATGTTTGAAAAATAAAGTAATAATTTCATCTTTATGTACTCTGGATTTCTATAAAACCATATATAAACCCTATACTAGGACTGTGCAGAGATTCAAATTCAAAAAGGGGAAAGTGATTTGGAATCAGCAGGTACGGAGAGAGCATCTGTTAGCATCTCCTGTGGCTTTTCCTGCAAGTTTCTATATAAATTCAATATGCTACTTCAAGGTTAGTCAGTCTCTCTTACTGTGATCATGAATTCAGATTAGACTACTTCAAGGAACTGCTAATAGATACTACATGAGCACTGCCAACCCCCTGTGCTCTTAATCAGCTTTTCCTTTTTCTTGCACAGTCCTAATAAGTAATCTTCTATGGGGGGGGGGGGGGCAGAAAAATAATACTTACCATTCCATAGCCTCATCAAGTCCAGTGCCTTTTGTTGCAGATGTTTTGAATATCTGCCATTTTCTGTCTTTTAGAGCTGGGAGTCCAAGCGCATTTGCCATTTCCGTAGGAGTCATGGCTTGTTCCATATCTTGTTTATTTGCAAATACCACTAAAATGGCTTTCTTTAATTCTTCTTCCTAAAAGAGAAGTCAAAAGATTATATTAGATTTTCAATACAAAATCATGCTTCCACTATGGAGTAGCTTAATCACAGGGCCAGTTAAAGAATGAGTGGGGATGTCTAAATCCACAGGTTACTCAACCTGGGTTACATTTAGTAAAAGAATTAACATTTTCTTTTGATAGACAGCAACACTGGACTCTCCCTTCTTCACTGTGTAATGCAAACTTGTACTGAAAGTTATCTGGGAAATACCCTGGAATTTGCCCAACATCTAAAAGACATTTTTTTTGCGTTTTCACGTTGAACGAAAAAATCCTAGGTCAATTTCATTTCTTTTTTGGGTAGCACCCAACTGAATCTCAAGTGATTTAACAAACATCTAGACATTTATTTCATCATTGAATGACTTCCATAGAACTTTCAGAAGCCCATCATCTTATTTCTGCATGGAGAAAGTAGAAGCAGAAATACTGACTCTGTAATCAGAAAACAAATTTGTGAATACTAGCTTCTGTCAGGCAATGAAATCATACCATCCACTATTTAACAGAATGCTAGTGCAGGTAGTCCTTGACTTATGACTGCAATTGAGCCCAAAATGTTTCTTGCTAAGTAAAACAGTTCTTAAGTGAGTTTTGCCCCCATTCTATGACTTCTCTTGTTACAGTTGTTAGGTGAATCATTGCACAGTAACACTAACCGTGTTAGTAACACAGTTGATAAGTGAACCTGCTTCCCCATTTACTATGCTTATCAGAAGATTGCAAAAGGTGATCACATGACTCCAGTACACTACAACCATCATAAATATGAATTGGTTGCCAAAACAGTCATAAATCACTTTTTGTAGTGCCATAATTTCAATTGGTCACTAAACAAATGGTTATAAGTCAAGGACTACCTCTAAAAGTAGTTTTGAAAGCCTGTATATAGCTTTGAATTTAGGCCAAAAAGGCGACTCTATTAGCTTCAAGTGTGATTGGACAGACCTTAATTCCACCACAATAGGCAAGCAACAGCATTCTCAGCAACAAAGGAAAGGGTTTCTTATCAGCCCTGGTATGTCCATGATTTTGCAGTAATTCACAGATTATAATAAAGCTTAAATTGAGTTCTTATTTGTCTCCTCTCCCACTCCCCTTAGAATCTATAGCCATTGAGAGAAGGAAATGATCCTTGCTAGCCTCAGAGAACAAAATCACATTACCAAAATTTCTATTTTTTCCTCTTTTGCATGATCCTAAAGTAAATAATAATTACATGTATCTACCCAAAATCCCAGTGACTGGGTAGTTTACAAAAGCTTAAAAATAGGGAATAAAAAAACACAAAAATAATAGAACAGAGATGACAAGAAAACAAACCCTGATGGGAACAAGGAAGAGAAAGTCAATCATCCTCATCAAAGGCCTGGATTTAGGGCCATGTCTTCTGGGCCCTTCAAAATACCAACAAGGTGGGGGTTATTCAAGTCTTGGTGAAAATTGCATTTCCTCTTGACATGCACTTCCGGGGTTCCAAAAGAAGGCATTGTTTAATCAATGGAACTAGATCGCACCAACTCTACCAAATTGTACTGATTGGGAAAATGCTACAGAAGACAAGGAGTCCCTCAAGTAAACAGACCTGTTATGTAGGCTGTTACAGGTAGCAACCAACACTTTGAATCACATCCAGAAGCAAACTTGCAACCAGTGCAGCTTGCAAAGCAGAGGTGCTACATGGGTGTACTGAGGCTTGTCCATTACTGCCTGCACCACTGCATTCTGGACCAGCTGAAGCTTTTGTGTTGCTTTCAAGGATGGTCAAAACATTAACTGTCACTACATTTTGGTGTGACTGAATGAGTGATGGTATCTCCCAATCCTAACTCAGATTGCAGGCCCAGAGTTGTAAAATATAATTGGGCATCATCAGCATGCGATTGATACTGAATCACAGATTAGCAGATATTAATATATATGTATAAGTCCAAAGCCTCCAAAAGAATAAACAAATTAAGCTCATCTAAAGGGTGAACTAAAATGATGCCTGGATTAGTAACAAAAAATATTTTTACTTGAAAATGAAGAAACAGGAATAGCATCAGGGTTAGACACCTTTTCATAATCATGAGTCTAATTTTAAATGCAGTATCCAGAGCCATTTTATTACTTCATACCTCCAACATGGCAACAAGCTCAGATTTTGAAATTCCAATTCTGTCTCTATCACAGCTGTCTACTACATAGATAACTGCATCAGTATTGGAATAGTAACATCGCCAATATGGTCTAGAAAAGAAAAGAAAAAATGTAAGTTGTATCTTATATAAAAAAGAATTCATAGCTTTCAAGAATGTTTCTTAGTAGTTGTAAAATCAAAGTTTGTAACTTCAGGTTTAAAACAAAGCTTATCTATTGATATCAAAGCCATAGATATTCAAAAGCTTATAAAATATTCCCCCCTAATATCCTTCATCTACAATTGAACAACACACACCTTCAGTTTCTTCAAAAGGTACTTCAAATTTCAGATTGTTTTACAGCCTAAAAATATTTTTCTTAACTTTAATGGCAAACTAGAAACTGATACAATATTCACTGCTTAATCTCTATGTGAAAGCCTAACACAAAGAATTGTTTTCTGACATATAAAGACATTTTCTTGTAAACTGTGAAAATATCACAACATTCAGTGAAATATTTAGATTTGTTGTGGTTTCAGAACCATTTTACCTGATGCTAGTCTGTCCTCCTAAGTCCCAGACTTGAAACTTTAGATTCTTGTAGGTGACTGTTTCAACATTAAAACCAATTGCTAAAAGAGAAAACAAAATTTAACTAGCACATTAAAAACAATTGATATCTAATTGTATTTGTAGTTTTAATACAGTAAATATTGCATGATTGTTTTCTAATTTCCAAATAAATTTGTTATTACTACTGAATAATATTCAGTTCAGGTAATCTTTGAATTACAACCATTTGTTTAGTGACCATTTGAAGTGACCATGAAATTGAAGAAAAAAAAAGACTTATTACTCCTTTTCACGGTACCATTGCAGCATCCCCATGGTCACATGGTGAAAATTTGGATGCTTGACAACTGGCATGTATTTATGATGGTTGAAGTGTCATATTATGTGATCACCTTTTGCGACCTTCTGATAAGCAGTCAATTGGGAATGTTGCTAACTTAACAACTGTAATGATTCACTTAACTGGGGCAAGAAAAGTCATAAACTGGGGCAAAACTCACTTAACTGTCTTGCTTAGCAACAGACATTTTGCACTCAATATTGGTTATAAGTCAAGGAATAACCATATTATTAAAAATATAGCCAAAACATCAATATGTCTTTGCTCACTGCATCTATATAACTCTTTCTACAAGTCCCTTGGACTTTATTAAGGAAGGATGGGCTGTGTGAATAATTTTTAGACATCTGTAGCATAAAATCACTTGTATCTGGGCAGGTGCTAACCAGGTGAACAAAACCACAACTATTGATTATTTTGAATGAAGCTGAACTTGTAAATCCTGAGGAAATAGATTTGATTTTGGGGTATCAACTCTATAGTCTGTAGACATGATTCTCTGCATTACTGGTTGATGAAAGCCTTTGAGATGACAAGAAGCTGGATTAGGTACCGTATTTTTCTGACTATAAGACGCTACTTTTTACCCCCAAAAAGAGGGTGAAAACTTGGGTGCGTCTTA